>JAKWBJ010000242.1:72500-180000 GCA_023159175.1 Wohlfahrtia magnifica | reverse complement strand
TCAATTAGCAAATGCTAACTCTCCACTCCGGTTTGTACAAATAATGGATAAGAGATTCAATCAATTAACTGAACAATTACAAACAACTATGAAAAAAATTTTTCGAGAATGAGCAAAATTGTAGCACTATCGGACGAGAATGACGAATTAAAAAAGGAAATTTTGTTTTTATAAAAGCATGTAAGACACAAAATAAATCAGTTGTTGTGCATGATAAACGCATTAGTGGTGTTCCCTTTGTAAAGGAAAATATTGATGCCCCTGACATTAAAACTATATTTCGTGTAAATACCAAACGGCAGTATCTGCAAAACTCAAATAACAATAAATATAATCTGATATTGTAATTAAGTTTTAAAAGTCCATATGATAGGAATTTTGTGCTAGTCTATAACTAAATACTTAAAATCTAACCGTGAATCCCTACGATTGAACAATATTGGCTTTGATAGTACGGTTCCCTTTCATGTTAACGAAAATCTGACACCTGAAAATCACCGCATTTCTCAACAGGCCAGACTTTTGAGAAAAAGTACAATTTTATTATCTGCTTTTATTAATAGAGATCTTGTTTACATAAAAAGGAACGGGGAAATTGATCCTATACTCATAGAGGATATAATAATGTTGCATAGGATGTTTCCTCCGCCAGAGGGAAATTAGCTATATGTTAGTGATATTTAAATTATCTTTGTTTTGTATAATTAATATGTTACTATTAAAATACTATTTATTATGCTATATATTTTGCAATATTTTTTATAATTTTAATTATAAATTACTATTGTCTTTACTGATTAATTACAAATTTGTTAAACTTCATATTAATGTTTGCATTACAAATAAAATACTTTTTTCTGATAATAATGTTACAACATGATGATGATAGAGTAGTTCATTCTAGAGAAAACCTTTTCACTATGGTCAAAATACTTTGTAAAATTGCTTCAGGCATCAACATATACCATATAAATGCCCAGAGCCTACACAGAAAGATTGATGAATTTAGGTTGATATTTGAGGGGTCGCCAATAAATGTAATTTGCATTTCGGAAACCAGGTTTCGAATTGATATTAATGATAATAACTATTATCTGAGAGGGTATCGACTTTTCCGATGTTATAGAGTATCAAATGGTGGTGCTGAAGCAATATACGTCAAATCACCAATGAAACGACAACAACTGAGAATGAGGAACTTGCTACAAGTTCACGGAGAGTAGAATTTTTATTTCTGGAGTTTTTTTGTAGCAGTCAAAAACTTTTACTGTATGCAATATACCGACCAAATAGTAGAGTTAATATGAAGCCATTATTGAATAAATTATCATCTTTTACTGTTGGATATACAGATGTTATTTTAATTGGGGCCTTCAATGCTAATGTTCTATTTGAAACTGGTTTGGTTGACGATATGAGAGCCATTGGTATGCAAATAATAAACAACTCAATTTCAACGCATTACACTTGCAGCTCTAGCACTTTAATTGATTTTTGCTTTGTTGATAACACCATTCGGATGCTTTTTTTTACCAACTTTCTACTTCTTTTCGAAACACGAGCTTCTCTTTATATCATATAATTTCCAATCAATTACTAATGAACAAGCGATTACATTTAGAGATTTTAAAAACATCGATTATACTGCACTGGAAATGGAACTAACAGCAATACCGTGGAATCAAACTTTTTTGATGACATCCGTAGATGATCAGGTTACTTTTTTACACCATAACATAACAATATTTGTTTGAAAAATATGTTAAAACCAAAACGAAAAAGATAACGCATGAGAAATGAAATTAGAACCCTAATCAACAACAGAAATAATTCACATTACAGGTGGAAAGGATTTAAGACCACTGACCTCTACAACTTTCTTAAGGCATGTAGGAAAGAGGTAAATTTAAAAATCAGAGCTGCAGATCAAGCTTTTACGCAGGAAAATTTCGCAGCTATTTCTACTAAAAGCTAATGGAAAAATATTAGTTCTATGGGAATAGTTAACAATAATATTGCATTCAATAGTACTATCGATGTCAATCAACTTAGCGTACAATTTTCTAATATACCAACAACTACTGCTTACATAGAGTACTACAAATCGGCTGATGCATTTGGTATCTCTGATTGTGTCACTCAACGAAATTTCGAATTTAGAAACGTTACACAGGCAGATGTTGCAGAATTAAATCTAATTAGTATTAAATCTAATTCTACTGGCAATGATAAAATTCATCCCAAATTTTTAAAATTAATTTTGATGTATGTTATTTCAAACATAATAAAGTGTGCGAAGATTATATCGGTGCCTAAACAAGATAGAAACTTTCGACCCATTGCAATTTTACCATAACTTTCTAAAGTTCTAGAGAAATTAATTTATATGCAGATGATTGAATATTTGTTGATAACGATATGCTTTCTGAGAGGCAATCTGGTTTCAGACCCAATCACAGTTGTATTTCTACGCTTATTGATGTTTCTGAGGAGTTGTGATCAAAAGTAGATGATAATATGATGTCTTTTTTAGTTTTACTTGATCATTCTAAGGCGTTTGACACCGTTGAGCATACCATACTATGTCAAAAACTTAAACACATATGCCATTTTTCAGATGTGGCTGTTAAGCTTATATCGTCGTACCTACGGGATAGAACTCAATTTGTGCGTCATGATTGTAACAAATCAGACTGTTTTTCAATATCTAGAGGTGTGCCATAGGGCTCTATACTTGGTCCACTATTATATACAATTTACTCAAATGATTTACCATCAAGGCTGAAATTCTGTGGTGTACAGATGTATGCAGATGACGTTCAGTTATATATTAGCTGCTTGCCGACTGAAATACGTAATTGTATAAGTTAACTGAACGAAGACTTAAACACTGTTTTCAAATGGGTGTTGACGAATGGTCTTTTCATCAATCCGAGAAAATCAAAGGCATTAATAATAGGGAAAATAAACTCCTTACCGTCGGTTCCACCTATTAAGATTGATAACGCGACTATAGAGATTGTACAAAAAGCTAAAAATCTTGCAGTAATTTTTAACAAGAATCTCAATTGGTTGAACCATGTTAATGCAGTTTGTGAAAAACGCTTGCTATGCTGTGAAATCTTTGGCTCACGCAATATTTTACACCGTTTAATATTCGTATGCTCATTCCCAAAACGTACCTCATATCCACGTTACTGTATGGATGTGAACTCTTTTCTAGTTGTGATTCAATAAGCAGATATAAATTAAAGATTACTTATAATTATACAGCTAGATACTTATGTTTATGGCCGCACAAGATTCAGTAGAATATCTGAATTCTCGCACAAAATTTATAATATTTCTTTTGAAAACCTATTAATATGCCGTATACTAATATATCCGTACAAACTTATCTATAGTGCCCATACCCAATATCTTTATACAAGATTAACATTTTCAAGATCTAATAGAGGACGCAAGATTAATTATATTATAATTTATATTTTTTTATATATATATGTTTGTATAAACTATACTGTAACTCTGTTTTTACCGGTACTATTAAATAAGATTGTATGTTGTTGTACCGTGTTTACATTGAAATAAATAAATAAATGCTACACAAAGTAACAGCGGATAAAAAAAAATGCTTAAAATTTTTAATTTGCTAAGCGATCGTCAATACGGCTTCCGCAAGGTCTGGCCTACTGGCGACCTGATGGCGGTACTCTCTGATAGGTGGAACAAATCTATTCATGGTTTTGGTGAAAGCAAAGTTGTGGCTCTTGATATTTCATAGGTGTTTGATAGAGTTTGGCACGAGGCACTAATATTGAAACTTACTGTCTTTAGTGTTGGTAGTCACTTCTCTCGATTTATATCGAGATTTCTCGGAGATCGTTCTATCAGAGTGGTTATAGATGGGTTCTCATCCGACGAGTTCAGGATAAATTCAGGGGTACCGCAAGGCTCACTTTTTTCTCCAACTCCATTCTTAATATATCTTAATGACTTTTTTCTTCTCACTTCCAATCCTATCTTCTCTTTCGCAGACGACAGCAACATTTGTCATTCATATTCTTCTGATCGTAGGCCGAGCTTTTTGAAGATTGGGGCGAAAAGACGGAATATGATGACGCACTCACAAGCGACTTCGAATCGATTTCAATGCGTGTCTCAATGTTGTTTTCAGACACTTAGATGTGGTAGTGTGGTGTCGTCTGTAACTATGTGTAATGTACATATTGAGGAGTCAGATAATCTTGATGTTCTAGGCATTGTAATATGATGTCCGTTGGAACGATCACGTTTTTCAAGTGTCGAAAGAAGCACTCAAGTGCTTCGGTTTTTTAAGACGGTGCAAGAAATACCTCAATCCATCGTACCTTTTCAATATTTACAAGACCTATATCCGACCCAAGATGAAATACAACTCTCATGTGTAAGCCGTTGCTTCAAAGTCTGTTTTGGAGATTCTCGACTGCTTACAGGAGAGCGAAGATGCTTATTAATGACGGTAGGGTAGCCAACTCTATTGATTCGTTAGAGCATCGTCACAAAGTGGCGTGTGTTTCCTTGTTCTATCGGTACTATAACAGAATGTGTTCTAACGAAATAAGGGATTTAATTCTTACTAACTACATATTTTCTTGTAATACTCGTTTTTGCCGTAGAGCTCATTCATTTGTAGTTGATTCTCCAACGAATCGCACAACGCATTACAGGGAGAATTCATTCTTCAGTCGCACAGTTCGTTCGTGGAATAGTCTTCCCGCCAAAGTTTTTCATGTCACTTACGATATGTGTAAAATCAAATCAAACGTACATAAACACTGATCCCTCAATCTTCCTCCCCATAACCTATTTTCCTAGTACCAGCACAATGCACTGCATAAGTAGGGGTCATCCCCTAAGTGCTGGTCTCAAGTTAAAAAAAAACAAATGTTCAACAGCTTATTTAATCAAAAGAGAGTGTGTGTATATAAACAAAGAATAAAACTAGTTTTTGTTGAAGTAATAATTCAAATGATACAATATTTTAAGCAGAATTTCTTTATATATGAAATAACTAAAGCCTAAACAACAGTTACTTTCAGTAAACGATTGGTTAAACGGAAATTGAAAAAAGTAAAAAATACGGAGAGTAGATAAAAGTAAGAAGTTAAATTTCCAATATTAATACACTGGAAAAATTAATAGCAAAATTTTTCAAATAAATATTTTTTAAGCCGTAACTGAACATTCTCCTCCTTTAAAAGCTCATGGGTTTCAACTCCATCAATTTTCAGTGAAAAAATTTGTGCAATAGCTCGTTGCACAATACCAGTGGATGTTCATGTAGATGTTACTCGTACAACGCCATCTTCACCCTTTACTACATCAGTTAATCTTCCCATCTGCTATTTTAAAGGTGGTTGGTTGACATCCTTTAACAGGACCAAAGCTCCCACACCAATAATAGTTGAATTAGTTTGCCATTTTGTACGTTGTTGTAAAATAGTTAAATACTCTATACTCCACTTCCTCCGAACAACTGCTGCATAAAACAAACCTTTTGCCAACGATCGAGAATATGCATATTTAACATTGATATGTCTGGTTCAACCACAATAAGAGGAGCTCCAGTTAAAAAATTAGCTGGAGTAAGAACATTAGGTCATCTGGATCTTCTGAAATGTGACAAAGGGGGCGTGACTTCATAATATCAGTAATTTGACAAATTACTGCTCGAAGCTCATTAAAATCCAAAACTGAAAGACCGATTGTACGTAGAATATGCAACTTGGCAACCTTCCAAAGTCTACAAGAATGTGGAGTTCTAGCTGGTATAAATTTCCATTCAATTCCGTCATCTAAACATTGCAGATTTAGAGATTTATTGTGTTGTTGATTTAAAAACAGTTTTTTAACTCTGTCAAATAATTTTTCGCACCTACAAAATTTCTTGCATTGTCAGACCATATAGTTCTCGGATTTCCACGTGTGCTTTCAAAACATTTTAAAGCAGCTAAGAATGCCAGGTGAGCTGCTTTGGTTGCAAAGTAAATAGAAAGGCTTATATATCATTTTATAGGAGTTTTAGTTCGAATTTTAGACCAATAGTGCAAGTGGCCACAAAAATCTACTCCGGAGACTAAAAATGCACAGTGGCCTTGCACTCTATCGTTTGGAATTTTGCCCATAATATTGTTACGAGAATAAAAACGCCTAAATTGTGGGATTTTGGTTTATTTTGTGTCACCCAGTCAATGCCATACTTATTTGTGTATCTGTCAGCACTGCCAATTAAATCATTTCTGGGTAACACAATTTTACGTGTTTAAAATTAACGGATAGAAGATATGAGATTATCTGAGACATTTGCGGAACTTTCCGAACTGTAGGCAATTAGGTATATAAAGAGACTGCTTTGCCTACGCAGTTCAGTTATAAGACAAAGACGTTTTAAAGCGGAAATAAAAGTGTTGTTTAAAGGAATATTAAATGTTGTACTGAGACAACCAGTATAAAATTTATAGTGGAATAAATAAAAACAACAAAATAGGGCGGTGTTTATTTTATTTTAAAACAATTTAAACGAACTCAAACGTCTTAAAAAGGTTAAAACGTAATAATATGTTCAACGATTTGGGGATGTAACCGAAAACATTTTGTTTTATTGATGACTCTGCTTACTTCCTTTTTTCCACTCAGTGCCCTAATTGTAGTCAGCAAAGCTTGTGGACCAGTATGCAACCCTTAACACACCAAATTGATTCAGTTAGATCAACTTGCTGGATGAATTTATTGATTTATTATTCTTTAAAACATTGTACTCAGCAGCAAAAAATAAATTTTCACCAATTAATATATCAAATTGCTGAGATATGTGAAATAGTGCATCAACCAATTGAATATTGTAGTGTTTTTATATACACTTTTTGTTTTCAAAATAATGACCGGCTCTTGATAAAGCCACTAGTCTAAGCTGGCTGATTAATAAACGTAGCTTTTTAAAAGAAAAGACAAAATTCTTCTTTGTAATTTCATTTGTACGGCCGATTTAAGTTCAGCTTATACAATGACTTTATTATTTATTTATATACTAAAGTATAATAACGGTATCCTAATTTAACTTAAACTATTGTTTGTGTAAGATTACAAATTAATTATTTTTGTAATTGTAACATTAATATATATGGTTTACTATTGTATACGGGTTACCGTAGTGCAATCAGACTTCTCATTTCTAGAATCTTAAACATTACAAGTAGGTTATACAAAATATGTATATCAATAATTAATTTTAATTGGTTTCCATTTCTTTAACATATTATTCTGGTATTTTTTATTTTTATTTTCTATACTAAGAAAAGTGTTTGCGCCTTCTTTTTTTATTACTTTTTGTGGACCATGGTATGGCTTATGAGATTTTTTTCTATTCATGTTTTTGTCTTATACTAAATATCCTATTTCTTTATTCAATGGGTTGATTTTTGCATTGTTTTTATTCTTTTGCTTTATTTAAACATTATATCATCTGGTAAGTATGGCAGTTTTCCAAAAATTAGTTCGTATAGTGTATAGCCTGTCTCAACATGTGGAATTGTATTTTACGCAAATCTGAAATAAGGAATCCAAGTGTCCCATTGATCATTATTACGAACATTTTAACAGGAATTCATTTAGTACTCTATGTGTGCGTTCTATTAAACCCAGAGTTTCGTGATGGTATGGAGTACTAAAAACTTGTTTGATCTTTAACAGCTGGCATACTTCAGTCATCAACTGATTTGTAAATTCTATTCCTTTATCGAATTTCAACGTTTTAAAATAACCATATTTTAGTATAAGCTGCTTTACTTATGATTTTGATATTGTTTTCGCATCTTTTGTTTCCATTGGCATTTCACATTGTTAAAATGTATCTCTAATGATTTGATACTCTCATTGTCCCAACTGTATTAATGGATATAATATCAAAGCTTGTTGAGGGAGTTACGTTTAATGTAAATTTTGCTTTAGTATGTTTTGTTTGTTTGTTGATTCTACATTGATGCCTTATCATTTTACTTATATTTTTCCAGACATATTTTTGTTTTAATTTTAGTATTATTTTTCTAACACCTAAGTGTCATCCATGTGCCAAATTGTGGTACTTATCAATTAGTCTTATTTGTGTTTGTTTGCGTTATACGCTTTGGCTCTTCATATAAAGTTATTTTTAAATTTGAATTTTTATCCGATTGAAATCTATTAAATATTCTTTTAAGTTCTTCTGTGTGTACACTTTTAAATATTTCTTCTTTATTGTTTAGCGCTAGTTCGCTTATATTCATTCTTTTCATTCTCAATGCAAGTTTCTCCAAAATCACCTCGATGTTTAATGGATTGTCACGGTATTATACAATTATTGAATCTTCTTTTCTATTTATAGACAAGTGTTTAATATTCTTATCCAAAATAACTTTTAATTTTTCTCACGTCCTAGAATGATGTGTAATTCCAAATAAATAGTTGATCAGGTTTTTCATTTTAAATGTACTTTGTGTTGTCATTGCCGGTAATAGTATGCTTTTTATTCATACTTCTCGTAATAGCCAGGATTTTAGCAGCAGTTTGTATTTTTGTTGGTATCATTGCTTTTAGTACGCCAGAGTTAATTATTATTCTCTATAGGGCATCTGCATTCGTATTCATTTTTCCTTTTTTGTATTCTATGGTAAAGTTGGAATACACAAATCCATTCGTATTCTCGTCATTTTTGATGATGGATTCTTATGAGCGAACAACGAAATTAAAGGTCTGTGGACTATAATTACTACGAATTCTCTTACATACAGGTACGGTCTTAAGAAATTTTTCGCCCAATGAATGTCTAAAAGCTCTTTTTCAGTTATCGGTTTGTTTATATCGTGTGTTGTCAATGATTTGCTTGCGTATGAAATGGGTAAATCGTTCCCGATTGTGCCTTGCGATAAAACTGTTCCAAGTGCATAATGTGATGCGTCTGTTGCTAGGATGAATTTTTGTTTTTGAACATCTGGATATTGTAAGATTGGTGGGTTAAGTTTTTCCTTCAATATTTCAAATGAACGTTGACATTTTTTAGTCAACTCGAACATAGTATTCTTTTTCAGTAAATCATTTAAACTTTTAGCAATATCGGCAAAATTTGGTATAAAGCACCTGTAGTAATTGCAGAAGACAACAAATTTTCATCTGCATTTTTTGGTGTTGCATAATTTTTTATAACATCATTCTTTGTTGGATCCGCTTTTATTCCTTTGTCTGTGATAAGTTGACCGAGATATACAACTTCTGTTTTTAAATATTACATTTTTTGGGTTTAATTTTAAATTATGTTTGCGTAATTGCTAGAAAACTTTTCTTGAATTATCATTGTGGTGTTTAAGGCTGTACTCGAAGACAATGATATCGTCGAGTTTTTATATGTCGGCATCAAGTCCACTTAAAGCAATAGCTAGCATTCTCTAAAAACTATTTAACGATATTTTCAATCCGAATGTCCTGTTCCCATCGAAAATGCTGTGAGTGGTCCAGCTTCTTCATCTAATTCAATTTGATGGAATGAGTTTTTTAAGTCTAGTGTGGAAAAATATTTCGCTCTTCCTAATTTGGCTAAAATATCCTCAATTCTCGAGAGTGTGAATTTATCATTAACAATTTTGTTTTTTAATTTGCGGAAATCTACTACTAAGCGCCATGTTTTCTTATCATCAGTAGATTTTTGGGTACTATTAGCAATGGTGAGTTATATGGACTTGCTGAATGCTTAATTATATCTTCCGATAATATCTCTTTTATTTGTGTCTGTGGTAATCCGTAATTTTTTACATACACTGGTGTTGTATCTGATACTCGAATATTTTGCGTATAAAAGTTGTTTGTACTTAGTTTATCACCTTGTAAATGGAAAATGTCTTTAAATTCTTTATTAATTATTATAATAGATTCTTCTGCTACGGAATCCGATATTTTTAGGTTGACAACGTTTAATAATTTATTATTGAGTTCCTCTTCTGATGTGCTGTTTGTATTATATATATAATAGTTTTTAAGTGGTTGTATTTCAAATTCAAAGTTTTCTATTTTAATATTTTCGGAATTTGTGTTGTTGAATAGTTTGACATGCGCAACGCCTTTTACTGCTACTATAGTATTAGCCAAGTAAACGCCTTTATCTATTTCTTTATTGAAGATAATGCTATATTCTTTTATACATAAATTATTTCAAGCGATGCATTCTGATCTAGTAGGTAATAATATTTTTGTTTGAATTAGTTGCTCATTGCCAAAATTAAGTCGTTTTGATTAATATATAATGTAATAGTAAGTGTTTCGAAATCAATTTTTGCCATATATTTTGTAAGAAAATCTCTACTAATAATACATTCGTATAATAAAGGAAATTCATTATCAACTATGTGGAATGTGTGTTGAATTATTTCATCTTCTGTTGTAAAATTTAATGCTTTTAATGCATTCTATTATATCATTTGTTATTCCGGTTAATTTTACAATTTCTTGCGAGTTACATATAAAAATACAGACGTAATTGACGACTTTATAAATAGTATTATAAATAAATAAAACTGTAACATAAATTCATTTCCGGTCTATTAGAATAAAATTAAAAATCAAAATTATTTTTCGGTCGCAATTCTTGGAATTGAAATTAAAATTGAATTGAATTAAATTGAATTAAAATTAATCAATTAATAAGCAATATTGTAAAATGTTGAATTAAGCAATACTGTAAAATGTTGAATTAGCATAATTATATACTAGCATAAGTCTCATTATAACAATATAGAAACTAAATAAAACAGTTGGCGGTTATCCAAGGCCAAGAACGGTTAGTTCTCCTCTAAATCTTGTATTTTATTTTTAAAAAGTTCGGTTAAAGTAAAGTATTATAAAATTGGCGCAGTCGGTAGGATCCCAATGTCAGTGAACGGGATCTAGTGAAACGTACCTAAAAAAAAAAAAAAAAAAAATAAAAAAATAAATAACTAAAGTAAATTCTGCGAATCCCACGGGACCCTCCAGGATTATAAATTATTAATAATAAAAAGTGCAGTGAATAATTAAAATAAAAATTAGACACCACTAAAATAAAAAGTGCAGTGAATAATAAAAAAAAAATTTTTATTAAACACCACTAAAATAATCAGTGCAGTGAACATTTAAGGCAAGTCGACACCACTAGATGAAACAAATAGTGCAGTGAACACTTAAGCCAATCGGACACCACTAATAAGAGCAAGAAACTTTAACCAGCAAAATTTTAAATACTTACAAGATAAAAAGGAACGCCGTGTTCGACCAAAGAAGGATGGAACCAACTCAAGCAATAGACACGTCAGTGCTAGAACAATTAGCAAGGCGGGAGCAGCAACTAGAACAGCTGCGTAGTGCATACCTAGAACTACAACAACAACAACAACAACAGCCACAACAACATCAGCAATATAACCAGTTGGACCGAATTTTAAAAAATGTATCGTATTTACCAGTATTTACGGGTGTTGGAGATATCACCATAAATTCATTCTTGAGCAGTGTGGAGTACTTGCTATCAACGATAGGAGAGGAAATCCTAAAGAAGGAAGCTATAAAGGCTATCTACTACCGCAATATCCAAGGAGAAGCAAAGAACGTCGTGATCAATGTACAGCAACCTGATAATTGGACTATTATAAAGAAAACACTAAAGTTAAGGTATAGACCAGACGTGGAGCCACACCAAATCTACAGAAGGATAAATGAACTAAGAGTAAATAACGTAAGTGAGCTAGCTGTAGAATTACAGAATATTAAGTATAAAAGTGATGAATTAAGTATTTATTTTCGGGACGATCATTGCATAGACTTGACTAATGTGGACAGTTTATTAACGAACATAGCAAAGGAAATGACGCAGGGAATATTATTAGATAAGATATACGATGAACGGGATTTAGGGACCATAATAGATATAATGATGAAAAGAAGGTACGAGGACAGTTGCATTAGGCCAGAATTTAGAAAGTTTCGAGGAACTTTCAATCGTTCACAAGCGAACAAGTATAAGAATATTAATATTAATTTTAATAGAAACCAAAATTATCAGAACAGAGAGCAGTTCAACGCCAACTATAAACACAATAATAATATAAATAATAACAATAATAGATATACTAATAATAATATAAATAATAATAATAGAAATAATAACGTTTCTCATAATTCGGCACGATACAAAATCCAAAATGAATTAGGAAATAATAATACCGTAGGACAATTCCAACATGCAGGATATCCCAAGCCTTATTCTAACCAAGTTCGTTGGAATCCGCATAGACAAAACCGAATAGAACCTATGGAAATAGATAATATAGAAGTGAATTTTTGTAATCCTCAAGTAGCAGGACACCCTAGTCGTAGGTTTGGCCAAGATCGCTTAAACCTCGATAGGCAAAGCCGGGAAGGATTAGAAGTTAATTATTGTAATCCTCAAGTAGCAGAACACCCTAGTCGTAGGTTTGGCCAAGATCGCTTAAACCTCGATAGGCAAAGCCGGGAAGGATTAGAGATTAATTATGGTAACTCTCGAGTGGCAGGACACCCTAATCACACAGTTGGCCAAGATCGCTTAATTGTTGATAGGCAAAGCCCAGAGGGACCAATAGGAAATTATGAAGAAGAAAGCAATAACATGTTTTTTTATGAGGCAGCCTCAGAATGTTTGCCCAAGATAGAATTGAATATTGAAAATAAAAGATACGTAGCATTAATAGATACAGGAGCTAGTTTAAGTTTAATTAACAGTGAAATAGATGACTTTATGAAAATTAAATTAAACAGACCAATAACATTTAGCACAATAACAAATAAAGATACAATAAAGTATGAAGTACATACAAAAGGACCAGACGAATTTAACTTACCAGACAATGCAAGAGTACGTTGGAAAGTCACACCATTAAGAGGAAGACTTTATGATTTTATTATAGGTTTTGATACATTAAATTCGCTGAATGCTCAAATAAATATAGAAAAAGGAGAAATAACACTTAACAGAAAAACATGCAAATTTTTGAACAAGCCTTACGATTTTAGTCACATATGCACACTTGAAATTAGTGATTCAAACTTTGAAAGACTTGCATTAGGTCATTTAAACGAGGAAGAGCATAGGGAAATTATAAAGTTGTTAAAACAATATAAGAAATTATTTTTTAAAGAAGGTGATTTATTAACAAATACAACTGAAATTCAGCACGAAATAAAGACAACAACACAACAACAAATTAATTCAAAAATGTACAGATATCCACCACAACATGAAATGGAAGTTAGAAAACAAATTAAAGAAATGGAAGAACAAGGTATTATTCAGAAAAGCCACTCCAAGTATTCAAGTCCACTTATAGTTGTACCTAAGAAAATGGACAATTCTGGTGAAAAAAAGTACCGCATAGTAATAGATTATAGGAAGTTAAATGAGGTTACTATAGACGATAAGTTTCCATTACCAAATATTGAGTCAATATTAGATAAGTTAGGTAGAGCTCAATATTTTACCACGTTAGATTTAGCAAAAGGTTATCATCAGATTTTAGTGAAAAAAGAAGACAGAGAAAAAACTGCGTTTGTAACACCACATGGGTTATATGAATTTATAAGAATGCCATTTGGCTTAAAAAATGCGCCAGCCACATTCCAACGGCTAATGAACGAAATCTTAAGAGATTATATTAACAAAACTTGTGTCGTGTATTTAGATGATATTCTAATATTTAGCACCTCGCTACAAGAACACTTAAATGCAATACGTGAGATCTTTGATGTGCTGGAAAAGAAAAATTTAAAAATTCAAATAGATAAATGTAATTTCTTAAAGAGAGAGACAGAATTTTTGGGACATGTTTTAACGAAACATGGAATGAAACCTAATCCAAATAAAATTAAGGTAATAGAAAAATTAGAATTACCTAGAACAGAAAGGCAGATCAAAAGTTTTTTAGGAATTACAGGATATTACCGAAAGTTTATAAAAGATTATGCCAAAGTAGCACAACCAATTACTAAGTATTTAAAAAAAGGGGTGAGAATAAATATCAAAGATCCTACTTATATTGAAGCCTTTGAAAAATTAAAAAACCTAATTAGTATACATCCAATATTACGCTTCCCTAACTTTGAAAAACAGTTTACATTAACAACAGACGCATCCAATTATGCGATCGGTGCTGTGTTGTCACAAGAAGGACATCCAGTATGTTACGCCTCAAGAACTCTGAATAACCATGAAAGAAACTATTCTGCAACAGATAAAGAGTTTCTGGCCATAATGTGGAGTGTCAATTATTTCAGACCTTATCTTTACGGTAGAAAATTTAAAATTCTTACTGATCACCAACCAATTAAATATTTACATTCCAAGTACAGGGGGAAAGATATGTCTCCCAGACACCAGAGATGGTTGTTAAAATTAGGTGAATATCAATTTGAGATCGAATACTTAAAAGGAAAGGAAAATAAAGTAGCAGACTTTCTAAGCAGAATTGAGAAAAGTGAGGACACTATTTTAGAAAACGAGGGGGGTGAAAACAGTAATAGCGAAATTTCTTTCCCTATTAATCACATAGAAGACGATGTAACCATGGCAACTGTACATTCAGCTGATGAAGAATTAGGAGATTATTTTTTCATTAAAGACGAAATAGTTAATAAATATAAAACTCAAATAATTTTAACAAATAATAAGGTAGAAGAGTTCAAAGAGATAAATGGTAAACGAATTATTTTTATTGCTGAAAACGATTTTGAGCACATGGGAGAAATCTTTAGGAGATACATATCAAAAGGCCAAATTGGAATTTATTCAAAACTACAAGAAAGAAAGTATAATATAGTACAGGAAAAGCTAATAGAGATGTATTCAAATGACAGTCAAATAAAGTTTATTAAATGTACTAAAAGAGCACAGGATATAGATACAGAAGTGGAAGCAGTTAAGCAAATATCATTGTACCATGTTAAGGAAAGCATGCATTCAGGTATAATCGAAACTTATAACCAACTTAGAAACAAAATTTACTATCCAAAACTTATGGAATTAATTCAATTGATAATTAACCAATGTGAGATCTGTCAAGAGGTAAAATATGACAGAAACCCAATCAAACCTAAATTTTTATTCACAGAAACACCATCGGAACAAAATGAGATTGTTCACCTAGACACATATGTAATAAAAAGAAATATTTTTTTAACAGTAATAGATAGTTTTTCTAAATTCGGAGCGGCTTACCCATTAAACGATAGAAACCATTTAACTATTATTGAGCAATTAGAAGACCACTTTTCAAAAATAGGAAAACCCAAAAAAATAGTAGCGGACAATGAATTCAAAGCAGTCCGAATAAAAGAATTTTTACAAAAGGAAAATATTGAATTGCATTTAACTAAACCCAACAGTCACACGGGTAATGCAGACATAGAACGTTTTCACAATACAATAGCAGAAAAATTCAGGATATTATATAAAATAGAAAAAAATGTTCCAATAAAACAATTGATTCAGAAGGCAATAAGAAATTATAATGAACGTTACCATTCCAGCATTAAATGCACACCTAAGGATGTACATTTAGGAAAAATAGAAAACAGCACGGTTAAACAGAATTTAGAAGAAAATAAAAGAAAAGTAATAGAAAAACTAAATAAATCTAGAGAAGACTATAGAGAAGCAAGAAAAGAAGGATTTATAAAAAACTACAAGGCACTTAGACATAAGGAACAACCAAAATATAAAAAAGCTAAATTAGAAAAAATACACTTGTGTAATATTAAAAGACCTTTAAAATTTTCAGATATGGATGAAGATAATACTGATGATAATCATGCTGACACCAATGAGTAAGGGAACGATAACAACTAAACGACTTACGGAACAATCAGGATTTATAGACATTTTTATAAAAAATCAGGAGATTGTCAAAGAATCAGACATAATATTACATATAATAAACCTACAAGAAATAGAACACATTCTGGACCAAATGACAGAAAACGTTATTTTAATAAAGACAAAAAATAAAGAAATACTTCAACTCGAATTATTAGAAGCCAGGAATAAATTGATTACTTTAAAACCAAAACGAATCAGACAACGTAGAGGACTAATTAACGGCATAGGCAGTATGTCGAAATGGTTATTCGGCACTATGGATGACGAAGACAGACAGAACATTCAAAAACATCTATTTAATATTAATGAAATAATTAACAATAATGATCAACAAATTGTAATTAATAACTATTTTAATGAAACTATAAACCATTTAAAAATGATTATCAAAAATGATAGAAAAATAATAGAGACAAAAATAAATTCTATAGATAAAATTCTAGATATAGAAAATGATAAACACATATATTTAGAACAATTATCAAATATACAACTTATAAAAAATAAGATAGAACATTTGCAGGATAATGTTATTTCCGCAAAATATGGTATGATACATCCTAGTATTTTAACTTTTAATGAAATTGAGAAATACAAAATAGACTATGATAAATTAAAATATATACAAATTGGAACAACGTTTTTAAGCGATTCTCATTTAGTTTTTGGCATAAAAATACCTAAAACCTTTGAAATAGTAAAATTAAGATCAATTGTACCCATACCAAATAATGAAAGTAATGAAATAGATTATAGTATTGAAAAGATTTTTGAATTTGATAACAAAATTTATAAATTTGAAGAACACAAATATCTAAAAGACTTAAAAATAAGCACACATTGTATAATCAAAAATAATTGTCAACTAATAAAACATAACGAATTTGCAATATTTGAATTAGATATAGACACAATTATAGTTAAAAGTGCAACTAATATAAGTATAAATCAAACTTGTAATTCTGAAAAAATTATCTTAAATGGAAACTATTTAATTAATTATAATAATTGCTCAGTAAAAATAAAGGATTATCTCTTCTCAAACATTGTAGAAACTATAGAAGAAAAACAAATATTTAATAATATTGATAGTTTATGGAATTTTACTAATAAGATAACATTTGAACAAATTAAAGAAGAACATCAAGTAAATGTAAGAAATATCAAAGAATTAAATTTCCACAAAAGAATCACATATAGCTGTAACATTCTAATCATAATTGTAATACTTACCTTTTTTATAATAATCATAACCAAACATAAACATATTAAAATAAAATTAAACAATAGAATTCAGGAGAATTCTAATCTAAAGGGGGGAGAAGTTACATATAAAAATACAGACGTAATTGACGACTTTATAAATAGTATTATAAATAAATAAAACTGTAACATAAATTCATTTCCGGTCTATTAGAATAAAATTAAAAATCAAAATTATTTTTCGGTCGCAATTCTTGGAATTGAAATTAAAATTGAATTGAATTAAATTGAATTAAAATTAATCAATTAATAAGCAATATTGTAAAATGTTGAATTAAGCAATACTGTAAAATGTTGAATTAGCATAATTATATACTAGCATAAGTCTCATTATAACAATATAGAAACTAAATAAAACAGTTGGTGGTTATCCAAGGCCAAGAACGGTTAGTTCTCCTCTAAATCTTGTATTTTATTTTTAAAAAGTTCGGTTAAAGTAAAGTATTATAAAATTTGCGCGTTAATGTTACCAATGTGTTAATTTTACAAGTCGATATGTCTGTCGTGTATCTATTAAAAATTTAAAGTTTTTATTCGTTATGTTACATTTTAAGGTTACGTGTGAGTTTGTGTTACTAGATATGTTGAAGATTCTTAAATTTTGGCGCTCTGGGTAATGTTCGAAATTACCCGGCCTTAATAGTTTCCATGATTCATCCTGTAATTATTATTTCTGTAGTTATCGTTGTTGTGTTGTTGACCACAATATTTTTTATTGAAATTGCTTTGAGTATTGTTGTTTCTGTTGAAGCTTGGTAGCTTGGTCGTAGTTCCTTTGGTGTAATTTCTTCTGCTGTTATCTCTATTGTAACCATTATTTTTGTTAGTGTAATTTCGATATTTATTGCTGTGGTAATTGTTATTGTAGTAATTGTTATCGTTGTTATAATTTCTGTAGCTTTTGCTTACTTTATTAATTTGGTATTATTATTTTGCGTTTGAAAACTTCTTTCAGCTGTCATACATCTTTCTTCTGCTTTGTTTAATGTTTTTGGTACGTTACTCAGCCAAATCTGTTGGTATTTCATATTTACACCTCACAAAAATTTATTTAAAGCGACACTGTTACTCAATTTATATACTATGCCTTTCAAATCTTGGGTTGGTTTGACGAGATTAGCTATTCCAAACATACTTAATTGAGTGGATAGTTCGGTAATTTTTTCTATGAACTCAGCGATGCCATTGTTTTGATATGTTATACTGCCCAATTCGGTTAAAATCTACTGCAGCGTTTTTGGATTCGAGTAAGCATTTTGTAGACATTGTTTAAATTCGGCAAAAGTTGTTAGCCTGTTTGATCTGCCTAGTGTATTTTTTACTTGCGCAGTTAACTTGAAATTGTAGACGTAATTTATCAATGTTAGTCGATCCTGATCGTCAACCAAATCGTGTAATATTTCCACTTGTGTTAAAAATTCTTCCAGATATTTGTATGTTCCTTTGAATATTTGTAAATTTTTGCCAACTATTGACATGTCAAACGGAGCAATTGTATTTTCTTTCTTTGTAGGTAACAAATTTATTACTTCTGCCAATTTTACAAGTAAAGAGTTAATATTTTCTTTCAATTCTAATTGTTCTTTGGTTATTAATTTTTTTGTAGCTCTATTTCTTTTTTTTATAAATTCAAGACTTTCTTAATTTGTTGGTTATATATTTTCTTTCATAAATTCTATATTTACTTTTTCGTAGAATTATTTTCAATTTTTATAATTCCTCATAATAACCGTCCTTTTACAATATTTTTTTGTATTTTTCTTTTTTTATATATTTTTTTTTTTTTTTTAAATTTTTTTCGTGTATTTAAAATTTTTTTAGTGTATTGAAAAATTTTATTTGATGCACGCTGTTGTATTTCTTCCTGCTTCTTTGTTTATATGTAGAGTGAAAATTTTACTTCATAAATACTTTTTTTAATTGTCACGACATATTTTTTTAATTTCCTCTATTAATATTCAAAAATTGTTTATATTTTATTATAAATATGCATACATATAATGTTTTTATTGTGTTTTTATAATGTGTTTTTTTTTATTTAATTTATTATATTATCCGAATAATTCTACAGTAAGGTAACAATTTTATTTTTATATATTTATTCTTCTGCCTTCCTTTTCTTTCTTTCAGCCAACTCCTTTTCTATTTTGTCAATGCGGGACCACATACGGCAACTCATTTCCCATGATGCGGGATGCTCTTCCTCATGGACCTTCTTAGCACTAACCTGGAATCGCACCTATGTTTCGGCTTCTTTGTCACTGGAATGCGGGTAAGATCTTGTTCCTTTTTATCTGTTGCCTGCGTCTGTATTCCTCAATGGTAATCCGCTGACGCTATGGAACAGATCGGTCCGCAATGTTACCAAATGTGGTGGGCAGGATCGACGTATAGTGTTTTTATATACACTTTTTGTTTTCAAAATAATGAGCGGCTCTTGATAAAGCTACTGGTCTAAGCTGGCTGATTAATAAGCCTAGCTTTTTAAAGGAGACAATTTCCTATTTTTTATTTAATTCTTACAGCCGATTTAAGTTCAGCTTATGCAATGACTTTATTATTAAAAATTACGTCCTTATATACTAAAATATAATAACGGTCTCCCAATTTAACTTAAACTATTGTTAGTGTAAGATTACAAATTAATTATTATTGTAATTGTAACTTGAACATAAATGGTTACCACTGTATACCGTAGTGTAATCAGTACAATATCATGTGGAATGTTCAACTTAGAAATGTTCACTGTTTCAGACGATGGCACATTAATTGCTGACAAAGTAGTAGAGTGCTCATTTAAACGAGATTTAATAAAAATATCAAGAGTTCTGCCAGCCTTTAAGTCTGACTGTCCTATAACAGACACAAGTGTTGTTATTCTGTGTTGTTTAACTTGCAATTTTTGTGCAAATCACATATTATAAAATTTATCTGAGAGGCAGAATCAAGAATTGCTCTACATGGAATAAACGAATTTGCCTTATTTTTCATTAAAATTAAAGTGGTACTCAACATTGTATTACCATTTGTTTGAATTTTATTTTTAGATAAATCTGTTGATACGATTAAAGACGAACTGCGATACGGCTACTACGATGAAGCAGACGTACCTTCAGCAGAAGCCTTTGCTACAGGGAGACATGAGTTTTCAAGACTCAGCGATTTATTGGCACTCTGATTTAAGTGATGTATTTGTTTTGCTTGAGAATTAGAATTAGTTTCCATACGAAGTAGAGTGTGATGCTTGGATGAACAGTTCCGACAGCCATTAGATAAACAAGATTTAACAGTATGTCCCTCTCTTAAACAATTTATACATAAATCTAATCGTTTGATCTCTTTAAAACGAGCATATGGTGTTTCAGAAATAAAATGTGGGCAGTTGTATGTATATTGAATGTGAATGACTTCTACATATTGGACATATCTTTGTTGCATTATTCGAAGCTATTAAAGCCCTTTTACGATTATTACTATTATTGCTTGTATGAATTTTATATCACAACTGCTTTGTTTTTGTTTCAGATAGCACATGTACAGCACATTTTACACTCACCATCATTTTACAGTGCCTTTCTAGAAATTTGCTCATTGAATCCCAGGTTAGTTATTTCGTTTATAGTTGTCAATTCCTCCTATTTCCTTTGAGCTTCAATGTATAATTTACGGCCGACGATATGTATCAGTAAGCAATCCGCTATCTGTTCTTTTGTACTCATTGAAAATAACGCATGAAGATGTGAATTTATAGCGTCACTTAAATTTCTTAATTTTGACACCGAACCTAAGATATTCTCTAGTGTAACGATATTTTTAATATGTGCCTAAAAATTTAATCGTTATTATCAAATCTTTCTTTTAAAATACTTAATATTTTTTGATAATTCATTTCACTTATCTCCAAAGAGCGAATAGCATCTAAAGTCGAACGGTCAAACTTGATCTTAAATGTTAAAAATTTTCTATACTTGTTAAAACAGTAGAAAACATTGAATAAAAATCAGCTACTCTATATAAAAACCTGCAAAGACTGGAATTTTTATAACTTGTGTTCGAGTACGTTGTTGATGTATCACAATAGAGTGCTGGTTTTCATTAATTGTCGATTGTCTTTCCAATCGATGCTGTACAGAATATCCCTTCGACTGAATCACCATTAGTTTTCGGTTAGAAATAGTTTTAACAGATGCGCATAATTTAGAAACCTCGTCTGGTACACTACTCTAAAATTCCTTAATGTCTTCGAGTTCAAGACGTTCAAGGACAGCTTCGAAGTCGGTAAATGTATTCTTTGCCATATCTAATTTTACAGAAAGAGCAGCTTCATCCATCTCCTCTGTGTCACTTGTTTTAATTGCGCTTTAAATATGATTGCTGTTGAATGGTTTCTTTTGTGGTAGTCATTTTGATTCACGCAGAATTTCTTTATATATGAAATAACTAGACGAAACAACAATTATTTTCTTTAAACGATTGGTTAAAAAGAAACTGAAAACAGTAAAAAGTACGAAAAGATAAAAATAAGAAGTTAAATAGCCAATATTACTCGTAATTACACTGAAAAAAATGAATTGCAAAATTTTTAAAATAAATATTTTTTTAAGCCGTAATTGAACAACAGAAATAGGTGTATTTTTATATTATCTATTTATAATTTAGATTATTTTCTTTAATATGAGCTGAATATGTTAATCTTAATACCAATTTTCGTTACATTTTTGTTAATTAAAATAATTGATTTCAACAGTATCTCATACAAAATGTTCCTAATAAAGATTTAAAACAATTATTTTTTCTTAAAGAAAAGGTCAGTATTTTATTTCATTTCTATTCAAAACAAAGCTAAAAAGCTACTTTTAAGAATGCAATTTACAGTTTGTGCACAAGCACGGAAAAAATCGGTTGTTTGTATATGTTAGTCGTTTTGACCAATGGTTACTGTTTACGTTTAACCCAAAATAACCCACAGTTACCATATGGTAACGCAAAATATGCCATTACATTTACACGATTACATACAAAACAGCATAACAAAAACTAGAAAAGAAAAAAGTTATTTGTGGCTCACCAAAAATAAAAAGCTTTAGCTATGCTGAGTTCAATTAACGAGCTTATCGCATGTTAAATTGAGGTGACGACAAAAAAGGTTAAAATTCTAGGTTTTCGATATAAAGGATCCGCCATCTAATGTTTTTTTCAACTAGTGCTTATTTCGTGAATGGTAACACTTAGCTTATGTCTGATTTGACAGATAATTAATTTTATCCTTCCGCTGAACGAATATGGTTGTGTATACGCTTGAACAACGCTGGGAATCTGGGCCTGCGATTGACTTACAGAAGATGTCGATTTTGCCAAAAAAATCATCTTTTCAGATGAAGCTCATTTTGATCTTGGCGAGTATGTAAACAAGCAAAATTGTCGTATTCGGGGCACAGAAAACCCGCATGCATACTTTGAAAAGCCGTTACACCCAAGACGAGTCACTGTTTGGTGCGGATTTTGGTCCAGAGGCATAATTGTGACATTTTTCTTCGAAAATGAGCAAAGAGTGGCCGTTACAGTCAATGGCGATCGTGATCGGGCCATGTTGAACGAATTTTTGTTCACAAAAATTGAAGAGGAGGACATTAGCAATATTTGGTTTCAACAGGACGGCGCTACGTGCCGCACAGCCGAAGCTACATGCGATGTTTTGCGCCCTGTTTTTGAAGACCGCATTATCAGCCGCAGAGCTGATGTCGTTTGGCCACCTCGCAGCTGTGATTTGACACCTTGGACTATTATTGTAGACTATTATTTGTGGGATGCCGTCAAAGATAAATGTTACGCCAACAAGCCAGAGACAATTGACGCTTTAAAGAACAATATTTGAATGAAATTATTTTCCATTATTAACCGCAAGGATTGTATTTCAAATAAAAAAAATAATTGAGAAAATATTCAGTAGTAGCATTTTCAAAACAAAAAAAATTATTTTGCGGACCCTTTAGCATGTCAATAAGAATCAAAATTTATTTTTCAATCAATTATAATAACAAATGACACTAATTTTTAGTTAATGAAATTAGTTTCGAAATATCGTTAAAAAAATGTGACCAAAAATATTTTCACTCTAAAAAGCATGTAATCTAGGCGACCCATAGTTGTCATATGTTACGTATTTCACTAAAGTATAACAAAAAAATGGAGTTCTCTTTCGTGCTCAGGTGGACGGAATATATAAGTTTCAACAAAATATAACACAAAAAAGTTCTGGGTATTACTGAGTTAAAAAAGCTTATGTTTCTAGGGTTCAACTTACATATTCATTTACATATTTCAAATAGTATAAATAGTATTAAATCAAAGATGACATTTAAAAAATTAATTTTTTAAATTAAATGCAATATTTCAAACGGTAAGAAAACTTATTTGGACCCACAATTACGTAAAATTCTTTAATTGCGCAATGTGTCAACATAGATGGCACAATGATAATTCAAAAAAATTATATTTATATTCGACTTATGTACTAATATTAATATTATTAATAATATTGTCGCTCTGCACTCAAACACAAAAAGAAAATGCAAAGCATTTTTTTTAAATAACGGTACTTTTTTTATACATTAAACTTCACTGCGCGCAATAAAAAATAAAAGAAAATGTCAAATAAAACATGCAACCAAATACAACTATACGAACGAAGAACAAAGCAACTTTTCGAGTACATCAAGGTGTGTATTCACCCCCTCTCGTTTTTCTCTTCTCCCTTACAAACTCAAGATTTTGCAAAATACTTTGAACGTGCAAAAGGCGTCTAACCAGCTACTTAATTATTTTAATGACTACAGCTACAAAGTAAACAAATGGACGTATGATTATTCTTTTTCAGTGGTGCCGCATATATATTTTTTTCGCGATTTTTAATGTATATATTTCATATATTACGTTTTCATGCATCTTATTGTACTAACAGCACTAAGCTGTTGTCGCCAAGAAAAACAGAAATTAGCCTAAGTTGGCTACGGGCTACAACGATAGGCGGTAGCCATATTGCCGCTAAAATAATTATTCTCATATGCACACATTTATTCTATAGTCGATAGTCGGTAGCCATGAATATGTTCATAGCTATACATTTTTATTGTTTTGCTGGCAACACTGTACTTTCTTAGATATCATTATCGGCGTAGTAATGCACACACTAAACAATCGATTAAGTAAGAAGTTTTTCAATATTCATATATGTAGTGCAATAATATTACAATTGTTAATAAAATCACCAATTGAAAAATTCAAAACATTTGCTTTTAAAACATTATTTTTATTATGAACGAGGAAAGTAATCAAGTACCTGCTTTCTTTTCTTTTGTTTGTGCACCACTTTTTTTGTTTTGTGTATGTACCAAATATAATTTTATTAAATTTATAATTAAATTTTCCAAAAATGGAAATCGAAAATAAAAAAAACTTTAGCAAACCTTATCAAGGATTGAAAATTTCTATGAATTTGTATTACAAATAATTTGATTTGTATTACAACTCTAGAACACATTCTGCGAACCATTGTCTGGGATAGTCCATAAAGTTCGTCCACATCATATTAAATCTAAAAATTGATTTTAATAATAATGTGTTTTTAAAATTCTCTTCGACACAAACAACAAATCCTATAATTAGGGTTGTCAGATTTGAAATCAAATAAATCAGTATATAACGGAAAAAAGTCAGAACATTTGATAGAAAGACAGTACACCAAAACGTAATGACAAACAAAAACAAAACTGTTAAAAAAGTAAGTTAAATATATCTTTTTTAGAGGTTCATAACTTTGAGTTGGTAACACTGCTTTATTTGACAATCTATTTAAATTTTAAAAGCTGCTTTTTGTTTAGTTTAGTTTGACATATCATTATGGATAGACTTCGAGCAACATTTTCAAATTGGGCTGAAGCGCAAATTGATATTGATATTTATTATTATTAATTCCCGTAACATTCCATGAAGGAACATGGGGACTTCTCTCAGTCAATGAGCTGCACCCGATTCTATTTTTAAGCTCATTGAAAGGGACCTACAGTGTAACGCCGGCTCCGAACGGCAAATGCATTTAGAGAAGTTTTCAATAGTATTTATACTCATAACCAGATACTAGCTAATAGGTATTGAACCGACGACCTTCTAGTTGGTAGGCGGGTGTCTTACCTACCATACCACAGCCGCACGATATTGAATTTTCATTTAATATTTTGTTCTCCGATGAATACGTAAATATGCAGAATTGTCGCATTTGGAGTGAGGATAATCCACTTTTTGTCGAAACACCATTACATCCACAAAAAATTATTTTATTGGCTTGCGGAGTCATTGGACCATGTGTCGTCAAAACCGATGATGCTCAGAATTTGCTGTCAATGGTGTACGGTATAAAGACATGATCAGACATTTTTTTGTATCTCAATTAGCTGACATTAATCTTGCTGACATGTGGTTTTACATCCCACACATTTGAATAAAAGAATTTTACCTAGTGGCCCAATTAATTGAATACCAAGATCATGTAATTTAACTCCCATTGATTATTATTCTTTATGTAAAGTCACTTGTCTACGTCAATAAATCAGAGACAATTGAACACTTGGAAATCAACATTCGAAAAGTTATTAGCGAAATACTACCGCATATGCTGCGGAGAGTTTGTAAAAATTGGTATTCCAGATTGCGCTTTGTACGCACCAGACGTGATGGCTACATAGCCGAAATCATATTTAAACATTAATGCCATAAAATTTTCTATCCAACAATGCCCGTTTCATTGATATTAAAAATATATTTCTTTGTATTATTATGATTTAAACTTGAGTAACTAAAAGAAATACCCGATATAAGTTTTTTTTTTTTTTAATAAAAAGAGCTTGATGGCACAATTTTCCGAAACGTAGCTTAAACTATGTATCTATATATCACAGTTTGATATACAGAAATAGTTTTTCTGCAGCGCTACTTCAACCAGTACCTTTTGTTCAGTTCAGTTTGCTATCTTTTTAACTTAAGATCTTGGGTGTTTCAATGAAAATAAGATTGACATTCTGTATCGTGCATTCATTGCGAACGGTTGTGTTACGGAAGTTTTTTGCTTTGCGCGTATTTTTCAATACGAACGAAGTTGTTAAACAAAGTGTGTGGGTTTTACCTGCGCTACCTGAAACGGAAAACACATGGGGGTTGTTTATTGTGTATTGCTGTGATTGAAGAGCTGGCGTGTACATAAACACGTGGAAATTTATCTCACAAGGAGAGTAAGCGGTGACGTGTTCGTATTCTACTGATAAGAATACAACGCGAATATAATGGCCTACAGGGATGCGTCCTGCCCTAAAAGGAGGGCGCGGGTGGTAACTGCGGAGGAGCTACTCCGTACATTAGAATTGAAAGAGAAGGAGGTGAATTCCCTGAGACACGAGAACGATCGTCTGAGGAAGGCCATGGAACAGATGATGGCGAGATTCAATAGGAAATTTGGCAATGAGAGTGGTTAAGAGGAACCCACTGACGAGGAGAGTGAGGAGATGGTCACCGAGGAGGTGAATATGCCATGTGGAGACGTGCCTGACAAGGGGACTGCTGTGGGCAATGTACACGACAAGAGTGGAGGCTCTAAGCCTTCGAAGGAGGCCGTGAAAACCAAGACTGTAGGCGATGGTGAAGCAGGGCAGAACCTAAAGAAGGCAAGTAAGCGCGTGAAGGTCCCGGTGCTTACAACATATAATATTAACATAAAGTTGCTGACTAGTGACCTCAACAAACTTTTGTGGCACAAGGAATATAACCTGAAGATTTTGGGCGCAAATGTGACCAATATAGAGGTCTGCACCTTGGCAGACTATGAGAAGGTGAAGGCGATGCTGAAGAAGAGTGGTGTATCTTTCTACACCTATACACCGAAGGACCAGATGCCTTACTCAGTGATGCTGAATGGCCTATCGGGCACCTTTGAGGCAGATGAAGTCGCCGAGTACCTAAATGGTCTGGGCATTAGAATACAGATTTTGAGTCTCCGGAAGCTGAAGGGGGACAAGTGGATCCTTAGTCTGAGCAGAGACTCGGACCTGAAGGCGTTCCAAGGCATCAGATACATTCTGCACTGTAGGGTGTATATTTAGAAACCGAAAAGGAAGGAGCTGACGCAGTGCTACAACTGTCAGCGATATGGGCATGTGTCGACCAACTGTAACGTGCCATATAGGTGTGTTAAATGCGGAGGTTCCCACGGACCGGGGAAATGCAAGGTCCCACCCAAGGGAGAGAATAGCGCGGAGAAGGTAGTGACTGATCCCACCACGGGCCAGGCTGTGAGAAGGATTGGACTGCCGGTAAGGTGCGCCAACTGCAACGTTGAAGGACACGCGACAAGCTCTGCTGAGTGCCCGAGACGCCAGGAGCTTCTGAGGAAAGCTGCTGAGAGGAAGGCAGTTGCAAAAAACAGCAGCGTTACGGCTGCGAGAAACTCTACTCGTACGGGTGTATCGTACGCTGCTGTGGCTGGTGGTGTTGGAGTGCCCCAGAGGCCCCTTCAGGCTCCGTCTAGCGGCCTTACACTGGAAGCGGCGAGAGGAAATTTTAATCTCATCGATGGAGATTGCAGAAGATTTTTTGGAGGTGGTCTATTGCACTGCTTGAGCAAGATAGGAGGTTTTGCTCTTGAATACGGCAGACTTAGGACTGATGAGGATAAATCCCAGGCACTCCTGGGAATGCTGTTGAGTCTTCAGAATGGTTCGCACAATTAAGTGTATCTTTGTGAATGTCAACTCGATAGTGTCCAGACACTATTTAAACTTGTTCCTGGAGGAACATGGACCGGATGTTCTGATGGTGGCTGAACATAAACTGTCTTCGAGGCATATTTTTGAGATGAGAGGATACACGACCTTTAGGCAGAATCGTGTCAATGGACGGGGTGGCGGTACTGCTGTACTTGTTCGCGAGAGTCTGCACGCTGAGAGGGTTCCGTTGGATATGGGAAATGTGGAGTGCACGGCGGTGAGGATTCGTCGTTCTGGTGGGATGGCATTGACTATTGTGTCAATGTATCTGCGACCCAGGGACACTCTTTGCCCAGCGGATTTGGATCCCCTGGTTGGATTGTCAGCGGCGGGATCGCTCCTGGTTGGAGGGGATCTGAACGCGAAGCACGAGTACTGGGGTGGAAGTGTCTGCAACCGCAGTGGCGACTGCCTCAGAGAATTCCTGAGGATGTGTCCTGAGCTGGAGATACGTCGCACGGAGGGCCCGACATGTTTCCATGTGGGAAACCCATCGTTTATCGACGTGGTCATGACATCATCTGATATTGTACCGGTGCCGGAAGGTGCTGATGGGCTTAAAACTCTGCACTACGAGTTTGACCACAGGGCTGTGGAGTTGATCTTGCGGATGGATGGGCTTTGCGGTAGAGAGCAGCGATATCTCTTTGACTTTGATAGGATGAATACGAGGGCTTTCAACTCGGTACTGTCTCGTGATTTGCCTGACCTTATGCTTCCGTCGGTTCGGACTGTGACCTCCCGCGAAATTGATGACTGCATCGAGTCTATGACTGGCGTCATTAGAACTGCGATGAAGGAATCGGTTCCAAGACTACCAGTACGTCATGCCGGCGTGCTAAGACTCCCCGAAAACATCCTCGGCTTCATATCGGAGAAGAGGAGGCTTCGGAGGATACTGAGGAGGACGGGAGATGTCTCGAGAATTCCCATATTGAGGGCTGAGATAAGAAACCTGGATAGGATAATCCAGGGGGCAATTGCTTTGTTTGAGCGGAAATATTGGACGGATTATTTATGGAGTATTAAGGTGGACAACAGGACTTTTCGGAAAGTGAAGGGTGCAGCAGGTGTGCGGCGAAGGTTGGCGGTTGCTGATATAATGAGGGATGATGGAGTACTCATCACGGATGACGGTGGCAAGGCGAATCTTTTGGCTCAACGTTTCTGCGGTGTGCAGAGAGCTGCTGTGAATCTCCAGTCCTCCACTATCGTAGGGATAGTCTTGGAGGAGGTATCGGGGCTGAGGAATCAGGCCCCGATCATTGAATTTGGCCCGGATATTACGGCGGATTGTGTTCGAGGTGGGGATTACGCTGGAGGAGGTTTTTCTTTGCTGACTCCCTCTGATATTGGCAGGGCATTGTCCAGTAGACCTAACAAGAGATCCAGCGGGCCGGATGGCATACCGGACCTGATCCTAAGGAAGACGGACGCCACCATGGTTCGTTCCGGAGACCGTCTTGTCGGTTCATTTATGACCATGCGGGTTTCGAGAGGATCGATGTTTTTCTTATGAGGACTGCGCTGAGATTTGTGGAACGATCATCTGCCCTGGAGAATGGGATGGTGACTGGTTGCTTCGAGGGGAGGAGTGATATGGAGACCCTAAGGGTGCACAGATATCTGTTGCCTGTGGATCTCCTAACGTTGAAGGACGAGGGGCTGCTCTATGGCGACGAGGGCCTGCTATTTTATCACAGGAGGGTTAATACGCTGGATTTGGACAGCCTGGTGTATAACACTGCACAGTGAGGTGGATGTGTGTACCCTGTTGTTGTTAATTAGTTGTAAGTAGTGTTTTAAGTTAGTTTTAAGCATATAAGTGTTTCCGTTTTTCCATTTTTTGCGGAATATAGTATAAGAGTTGATTTGTTTTAGTGATGGATTGCGGCTATTCTGCATTATTTTAAGTTTTAGTTGATAAGCCTATGATAAGTATCATTTACGCATAGAATAAGTATATACATGATTAATTAGTTTAAGATAAACTATGTAAAGAACGAAATATTTGGATGAATAAAGATCAAAGAAAATAAAGAAATAATATAAAGTTTTAAAGTTTTAAACCAAAAATCAGTACAAAAAAGTACAAATATGAAAAAATCAGTAAATTTCCGTACTCATTTAGATATGCGTAAATCAGTACAATTAACAAAAATCAGTACAATTACTGACAAGAACAGTAGGTCTGGCAACCCTACCTGCAATTCAGGGGAAATTCCACAGTCTTTCAGGTTTAACTCTAATTCATAATTGACTAAATTTATTCACATATATATATATATATATATATATATATATATATATATATATATATATATATATATATATATTTTTTTTGTTCAATTAATCCGATATTTTCATTTAAAATTTTAATTTTAAAAATAACATGTGGAAAAAAATGGGTCAAGTCATTCCTCGTAAGTCAAGATTAGTGCAATACTATATGCAACCATTTGCCATATTACCAAGTTTTGAAATTATATTTATTACATCCATTGTAATTATCTTTTTCGGTTATATATTCCAACTTTAAATTGATAATATATATATAATACAAATTTCAACTTCTCAAAGGTTTAAATTGGTGGCGTGGTGTTGTGGTGTAGCGGTTAGAGCGCACGCATAACAACACAAACGACCCAGATTTGAGCCCCAGCAGAGGACATGACGAAGAAAAATTTAATTGTGGTTTCGAATGTTTAGTAAAGAGGCTTCAACTTCCCTCCAGACAACTCCATCTACAAAATAAAGAAGAAGCTCCCCTGATATGCTCCCTAAAGAAGTGACGGAAAATAAAGTTGCTACAAACCTACATACAATAAAAATTTCAAATTTACAAATATGTAGCTTATATCAGCTTTATCACACTGTTTGTCATTTAAGAATACAAATTTTTAGATTTGTTTCATATACCTCTTATAAAGCCCTTTTAAGTGATTATGAATAAGACGGTACAAATTTAATAAAATTATAACATACTGAGATTCTCTCAATTCCCATTATAATAATTGAACATATGATTTTATTAAAATATTTTCTATAGAGGCTAAACTTTTTAGCGTTAGTCTATAACAAGAATTCCATATTGTGTCAACTTACATCATTGGGATGGTCAGATAGCACTATGAAATAAAAAAAATATTTTTTTTTATTTTTTTCCAGTTTGAAGATGTTTTTACACACTCTTTTATACAGGAGCCGTACTACACTATACTATACTACACTATACATATGTTTATATGTATATGAATTCACTAAAGAAATATGTTTAGTTATGAATAGAATACTCCCATGTTCTTACAAATCAGGTGGAAATTGACCAAAGCGCATATTCAGAATTTATAACTAAGTGTTAATTTTTTTAAGGTGGGTACCGTGCCCACCTAACCAATTTCGCCCATTTTGAAATTTCTGCAAGAACCTGAGGAAGTCAATAAGAAGTTCGATATAGCCCGCTGTCCTTCCGTTATTGCTGCTATTGATCGCACGCATGTGCGTATTAAATGCCTAAAAAAATGTGTGTGCAATAATGGCTGGACATTTTAGAAATAGTAAAGGATATTATTTCTTACATAAAGTACATATTAACTAGTACAAGCAAAAATTCCAAATTGTGTGTGATGCCGATCGCAAAATATTAGACATCGTCGCTCGCAATCGGAGTTCAGTTCACGATGAAAGGATTTGGTTTATGTGTTACTAAAAATTGCAGCTTGAAACATTGTGTTTACTGTACACAGACGACAAGCAGCAAGTTGGCGTAATTAGAATACAGAAGTTTATATTGGAATGAATATTTTGATGGCAGCACGACAAAAGCATATACATCAACTTTTGCTGCTTCTGTTCAACTGAGGCTAACTTCTACTTTCTTAGGCAGCAAAAAAGAAATTTGTAACGCCAATACATACATTTTACGCCAGGATCATTTCTTTCTATTAAATATAATCCGAGTTGGATAATTTGTTGGACAATTTCAAAAAGGCATAATTTTCCCACAAAAAAAGATATTTTAGGACTAGAGTAAGTACACCAGTTTAATGCTATTATGGCCAGTGACTTTAAGAAATCATGGAAACAGCCAGTTTTTTATGACTTTTGTCATAAAAGCTGGACATATTTGTTATAAATTTTTTTCCGAAATATCACTTCCTGCTATGCAAACATTTTATTACGGTATTTTTTAAAATATAGTTTTATGGCAGTTATTTTTTAAAACATGTATTTTATTGAGCCTATTTTTTAGAAAAAAATTATAAAAATATCATTACCAGGTAATCTTATTACGGTTTTTAAAAGTATAATTTTATTATAACCTTTATTTAAATAATTTCTTGCGCCTATTTTTAAAGGAGGATTTTTCAAAATATGCAAACATTTTTTGCGCGTGTTTTTTTTAAACAAAGTAATATTCCAAGAATTTGGATTTTGTTTTTAAATATTGCATACCTGCTAACATCCAATATCATTTGGGTTACGTTCGGTTAGGTAGGGTGTTGGACCCCCTAGAGGGAAGGAGTCCAACTTAGGCCAGTGGTTTGGCCAATGTGATGCCACAAGCATAGATGTTAACCCGCGAAAATGAAAGACATTTTCCTTCTCCTCTTTGAAACAACAATGATTTCAATCAATTCTTTATTTTTGGACAAAACAAACAATATGAATAAAACAGTAGTAACGCGATTCATGACAATGACTGGAGTCTCTTCTTCATTTATTAATCCAGAATTTGCTAATCATGACGACTGTCGGATTTGTGAACCAATTACGATTACTACAATTTTGAATAAACACTCCTTGAACAAGAAAATCAGCCAACCATACTCTAAAGAATTCAGAGAGGAAGGCAAAATGGAACTATTTGTTTTTAGATTCCACAATTATTTCGACGGATTAACAGGACTAGATATTTCAAATCAATGGTGTTCATTTAATAGAGCAATTGTTTACACTCAACTCACACGTATTCTTACACTCTTGGTTTTAGTCGTCTCTTTGTCTGTTTTTTTTTTTTTTTCAAAAGTACTGGAAGAAATTTGCTTTTAGTCATCACTGCAACAGCGACGAATGTGCAACGAATATTTTGTGATTATTAATGCATTTGGTAATCCCCAATGCATTTTAAATTTTACACAAAACATATACATTTTTATATTTTGAATTTAAAATAAATTCTTAGAGAACTTAATACTACTTTCAACCCGTTAAAAATTTCTTATTTTCTCACCAACACAAATATATTTTTAATCTTGCCTTGATTGGCCTTTGGCCAATCTACAGCACTTGTGTTACTGGACGTTAGGAAGGAGCTTGACTCTGTTTGGCACGATGGCCTGCTTTACAAACTTATTCATTTCAATTTTCCTTTGTTTCTTGCTAAGATGCTTAGAAGTTGTTTGCTTGATAGGTATTTCTGTGTTTCTCTAGGGGACTCCTCGTCGGACTTAAATCTAATTCCTGCGGGTGTGCCGCAGGACCGATTTTGTATAATATTTATTGTGCTGACATACCCTCTATCAGTCCCTGTAAATTTTCAGCCTATGAAGACGATTTTGCAATTTATTTTACGTATTCAGTCCGAATATTCTGACTGAAATTCGGTTCTCATTAGATTGACTGGAAGAGTTTTATGTTTTTAAATGGAGAATTAAAATTAATTCGGAGAAGGCCAAGCTATATTTTTTACCAGAAAGAGAAAATCTTGTTTTTTACTTTACCATAATTTAACTCTTTTAGGCAGCAGCATAAATTGGTCTGATAATATTTAATATTTCAGAATATGTTTGGATACTAAATTCACTTTTAAAGCCCATATTTGTCACCTCATTGCTAGAATTGATAAATACAATATTGTATCCACTTATTAATAGAAACTCTCTTCTAAGCAACTCTAATAAAATTTTAATAGTTAATACAATTTCTCAGGCTAAAGCCCACATTAAACCACTGCAAATTGCACAGAATAAAATTTTAACAATGGTCCTTAAATTACCTTGACATTTCTCTACATCTAGATTACATTTAATTAGCAACACCAAGACGTTATTTCAATGTATTGAAAACCTGAACTCCCATTTTCAAACCAATTGCGGCTACTCTCACAATACTCTCATACGTACACTCTACTAACTTTGATTTTTTTTATTATTATTTCATAATTTTCAAGTATTGTAATACATACATATTTAAATTCATATTGTTCATTATATGCATATAATTCTTATTCGTAAAAGACATAATTAATATTCATATTGCTTATAGTAATAACTTTTTTTTTGATTTTTGTTTATATTGTTTTTTTATAAGATTTTTGATAATAGTTTTCTTTACGTTTTTTGTAACATTTTATAGCGCTTACTTTATTCTTTTTCAAATTTTGTTAATATATCAGATATAAGGCAAAGTCAAAGTATTCGCAATAGATTTTCCTAGCATGTAAGAAATATTGATATTTTTCTATTTAATAAATGAACAAATAATTTAGTATAGAAGAGCTCAATTGCACAGTTAATGAGTCAAATAAAAAATGCAGCCCTGTGTGCTTATTTACATATTTATGTATGTGTATATGTTTGAGTTTTTTCTATAAATTGTACACTCCTCCAGCTTAATTAAAAACTGAACATAAAACAGTTGATATACATGAATGAATGAATTATGAAAATACATATGTATTACAAAATTGACTAATTGATGTTAGAAAGCAAACTACGTTTAAGAAATCAATAAACTTGCAATGTAAAAAAAATTCAAGTTCTGAAGCAAAAACTCAAAACCAATATCACCCGCAATAAGGTATAATATTTTATTTATCTGAAGATAACAAACCCATTATATTTCCCTACAGAACTTTAAGCAAACCCGAAGAGCACTACGCGATGAATGAGAAAGAGTTGCTTGCCATTGTACGGGCATTAATGTCGCTTAGAAATTACCTCTTTGGCTTTGTAAAACTGAAGAGTTTTACAGACCATCTCCCTTTAACCTACGCTTTAAATAATAAGAACTCAAGTTTCATGCTTAAAGATGGAAAGCATTTATTGAAGATTTTAATTACGAACTACAATACACACCATGTGGTATCAATATTGTCGCTGATGTTCTCTTAAGACCTTCTCAATAAAATCCTCAAGTAAATACCTTGGCTACAACTGAGCATAGTGACGAGAGTTCGTCCCATCATTTCATACAATTTACAGAAGCATCACTTAACGCTTTTAAAAATTAAATAATAATAACATCCAAAAAGGAAGAAAACAAAACACAATTACTTACCAAGTTCTATTTTCCTTATATGCACTCCAATTTAAAGAAAATCACTAGCCTCTGCAAGGTGTGTAAGGAAAATAAATAAGATAGACACCCCAACAGAATCGCGCTTCGGGAGACACCAATAGCGCTATATCCTACATAAATATTTTAAATTCGCGCAAGCGAGAATATTAAAGTCCCGTACTGTTAAAGACGTTAAGGAACCCCTAAGGATGCTCTTACTCTGGCATGATAGAAACGATTGCTATGAATAACGAAAAGTCTTTTAATTTCGCATCCGCATAAAAGTTTTTAAAATTTCACCGTATAGTAGCAGTGTTAACGGACAAATAGAAAGGTTTCATTCGACGCTATCTGAAATTATGCGCTACTTGAAGGCCGAAAACTCCCAAATACATTTGCAGGACTACTACATAAGGCAATCTACGAATACAATAACTCTATACATTCAACTACAAAAAGAAACCAATAGAATCGTTTTTCTTAGGATGAGTAAGTATCACTCCCCACGAAATAGAAAAACTTAAGTTGGACATTATTAAGAGACTTCAGAAAAAACAGTTAGAAGACATTGATTTCCACAATAGAAAGAGGACCATACCATGACATATGTACCAGGACAAATCATTTGCATTAAACAAAACAGAAGATTAGGAACAAAACTCAGTAAATATTACAGAAAAGAAATAGTTAAGGAAAATAAAAATACAACAGTAATTACAGAATCAGGAAAAACAATTCACAAAAACAATATAAGGAACTAAACAACTCTAATTCTAGATTACTTTTCGCCGTCGTCTCGGCCGACATCAAGATAATGGACTATACGCACTTTCAAATTATGACTATGACAACAGGACTATCAATATTACAAACTGGAACGTTTAAACTCATCCACATCATTAATATCAACGAATATCAGGAATTAAGTGACAAATTGCAGGAAACATTAATACATAATGTCAATAAATCACATTTTCCTTATACCTTTTTAAACCATCAATTAATAGAGCTACAGAAATACTTAGATAGATTAAAACCCAGATACAAGAGAAGCCCGGCACCACAACGACTTTGAAATTTTAGCGAAAAAGACAAATAAATTGTTGAGAAACAATAATAATAAATAATATGTAAATAGATTGTCAATTGAAAAAATTAAAGAAGTAACTAGAATAAGAAATTAAATATTAGGAAACATTAAAAATAACAATAAATCCTACAGAGAACATGCAATAACAGCATTAAAATACAAATTTGATATAATAAAAGAGGAAATAATTAATATCCAGTACTTCATTCACTGGGCAAAAATTGCAATCGTAAACTCATTCATACTATCCTCTATCAAAATTGATATAGTAAATATATAATAAATAAAGATGCAATACCATTTGTATGCCTAAAACAATCATTTGAATTTGTCGAAGTAAAAATTGCATCCAATAAAAATTCTATAGCCTATATTATAGTATACCAATGACATATGTTAATATAATATGGTAAAATTGATGAAATGATAAAATTTTAATATGCGATAATGTAATATTTTGAAAAAAATACATGTAGAAGTTATAATAATATTACTATATGCAATAAAAAATCTACTAAACTTAGGCAATGACACTTGTTTAGCTAATTTAACCAGAAGTAAGCCAGCAAATTGTAGTTTATTAGACAATCGAAATATACCAACAGTAGACGAAATTTCACATGGAACAATTCTTCTAAATAAATTTAACGGAATAATCTTTGTTAATGGAGAACAACGGAACATAACCGGTACACTACTAGTGCAATTACACAATGAATCTATCTCAATATCGGATCAAGTCTGTAACGCTTTTGAGACAGCAGCTATAAAGCCATTACCCGCTATCTTTCAACTCAGGAATTCCAGGCTGAATATAGGAGAAGAACTGTCATTAGAGGTGGTAAAAGAAATACAGTTCAACGATACAGATGCCATAGATACTCTCAATTATAAACACAAATAGAGTTTGGGAATAAATCTAGGGCTATTCATATCAGCAGTATTTTCAACTGCCATTCTTGCTGTCAAATCAGCTAAATGCAATAAAAAAGGGAAAGTATTTATCGTATCATCAGTCATTGATAACCAGCCACATGTTTATGAATTATCGGAACCTAAATTGAAGGAATCTAATGGAATAACAAGGGTCATACAAATTCCTTATATCTAATCGAAGGAGGACAATCGGTTTTCAGTGGGGAGGTATTAAGGCAAAAACATTTAAATGCAGTTTTTTATAAAATTCAGTAACCTTGATTCAATTTATTAAACTTCTTGCTAATTATTGTAAATATTTGCTGAAAAAATTTGAGACCGCGAACAAACTCAAATATTGCATATGGTAATAAATTAATTAATAAGCAGGTTTTGTTTTTTTTTTATATAAGACCAGCACCCAGGGGATGGCCCCTACTCATGCAGTGCATTGTACTGGTACTAGGAAAATAGGTTATTGGAAGGAGGACAGAGGGAGTAATGTTTATGGACGTTAAATTTATATTTACTCATGTCGTAAGTGGCAGGAAATACTTTCGCTGGAAGATTATTTCACAACAGAACAGTGCGTCCAAAGAACGAATTCTCCCTATAATGTGTTGTGCGATTTGCTGGACAATCAACTACAAAGGGATGCGCTCTACGAGAAATACGAGTACTACGTAAAATATATATAATTTTTGGGAATTAATTCCTTAATTTCGTTAGAACACATTCCGTTATAGTACCGATAGAACAATGAAACACACGCCACATTGCGACGGTGCTCCAATGAATCGATAGAGTTGGCTACCCTACCGTCATTGATGAGCATCTTCGCCTTCTCCTGTACGCGGTCGAGAAGCTCCAAAATAGAAGCACCGGCCCATACATGAGAGTTCTATTCCATTTTGGGTCGGATATATGTCTTGTAAATATTAAGGAGATCAGATGGAATGAAGTATTTCTTGCACCGTCTCAAAAACCCAAGGCACTTGAATGCTTCTTTCGACACTTGAAATATGTGATCATTCCAACGAACGTCACAGTGAATTCTCATGCGCAGAACAACAAGAGCATCTGATTCCTCAATATCCACATTACCCATTGACACAGATGACAGTACACCACCACGCCTGTGTATTAAAAAACAACATTGAGTCTTACGTGCATAAAAATCGACCCTGTTCGCACGACCCCACTCGGAGACCTTCACCAGGTCACTTGTGAGTGTGACGTTTATATTCATCCTTCTAACCCCAACCTCCAAAAGGCTCGGTTTACGATCAACAGAATATGAGTGAAAAATGTTGCTGTCATCCGCAAAAGAGTAGATAGGATTAGAAGTGAGAAGAAGAAAGCCGTTAAGAAATATTAGAAAAAGAGTAGGAGGAAGAACAGAGCCTTGCGGTACCCCTGAGTTTACCATGAACTCGTCGGATGAGACCCCATCTATAACCACTCTTATAGAGCGATCTCTGAGAAAACTCGATACAAATCGAGAGAAGTGACTACCGACACCAAAAGCATATAGTTTCGAAATGAGAGCCTCGTGCCAAACTCTATCAAACGCCTGTGAGATATCTAGAGCCACAACCTTACTCTCGCCAAAACCATGAATGGACTTGTTCCACTTCTTCGAGAGCAACGCCAGCAGGTCACCATTAGAACGGCCCTTTCGGAAACCATACTGACGATCGCTAAGTAAATCGTTGGACTCCAGATATCCCACAAGATGGTGATTAATCATACTCTCCATAACCTTGGAGAGTGCGGAACAAACTGCTATTGGACGGTAGTTCTCAGGGTTACTAGCCTCGCCCTTTTTGGGGATTGGCGTTACATTAGCAACCTTCCAGCAAGATGGGAAAATACCGGCGCGATATGACGCACTGAAAAGGTGAGCTAATGGACGTGCAAGCGTCGAAGGGCACTGCTTCACGACCAGCGCTTGTATGCCATTCGGCCCAGAAGACTTGTTTACGTTGAGATTTGCAAGGACCCTTTTAACAGCACGAGCTCGAAAGAATATACTAGGCATAATTACTGATACTCTTTCAAGTTCGGGCAGTGGCTGAACGCTTTTCGGCAGGTGAGAATTACTTGCAAACATTTCGGCCAAAAGGTTTGCCTTTTCAACCGGGTTCGTGAATGTGTGGTCATTCTTTATAAGAGCAGGAACCGAACTAGCGTTGTTCCTCAGCCTTTTAACGAATGACCAAAAGTTTTTACTTCCCCGCGGAAAAGTAAGAACTTTAGCACAAAGGCGCTGCTCGTATAAAGCCTTTTGGCGTCTAAGTACTGCGGCACATGAAGATCTCGCCTGTTTGCGAAGCAAATCAGTATGGCACATTTGTTATTGCGCCAATTCGTGAATGCTTCCTCTCTGGATCTGACTGCCAATTTACACGTCAGATTAAACCAAGATTTGTTTCTGGGTTTAATCGAAAGCTTTTTAGATGGGATGAAAATATCCATCCCTAGCCTTATTTTATTCACCACCATTTCTGCCATGGCATCGACGTTTGAGTCAAGGAAATAAAGTTTCCATTTAAAATGCCCAAAAAAATCGTTCAGCTCAGCAACGAGCATCCTCGTAGTTAAAAATAGAACGTTCCGTAGCCATGGGTGGAACCTCGCGAAGAGCGGTGGACGAGAATGAGGCAGAAACTGTGCAATGATCCGAATTTCCGAGAGGTGCAAGAACCTCAACTACATACTTTTCAGGATGTGTAGTGAGGAAAAGGTCGAGGGTATTATTCTGGTGCCCATCTATACACGATATATGTGTAGGTTCATTCACTAATTGCGCAAGGTGATTGTGCGCGGCAAATAACTCAACGTATTGGCCTTCTGGAGTTGTACGGCCTGAATGACGTAACCAAGACGAATTATGAACATTGAAATCACCAGCAACAACAATTTCACTGTTCGGATAATTCGAAAGGATACTCGATATTGAGTCGGCAAGAGAGTCGAAGCCAGATATGGTAACCTCTCTTCCCGCGTTTGGGCTTCTATACAAAAACCCGCAGTGTAAAAGATGTGCCCTGATTTTGAACTTAACCCATAGACAGTTAAATTCCGCATGTTTTGTATATGATTATGTGAAAGAAGGTAGTTAACATAAATTAGAATTTTATTTTTAATCATTAGTTTGTAATTGTTGTTTAAGTGATTAAAGTAAAATAATTTTTTTTTATAAAACATATAATAAAAAGACCTAATTTATATTTCTGTTTGCACAACAACAAGATAAATATATCACTGTGTTATTTATTCACAAAAATTTTTGAATTTAATTAAAATAAATACATACTCGTATGTATAAAGAAAAGGAGGTCACAAGCAAAAAAAGAAACATTCATAATAACGTATGTATGTAATAAAGCCTGTTTAATGCAAAAAAAAATATTAAATTCTTATTTTCATTTCAAAATTTCAACAACAAATTCTTAACGAGTTTACTTTTTTTTTGTACACATCACGTTATTCTACCTCTTAAGCACTTCGTGACGCCAACTACAATTCACACATGTATTCTATATATATTTGAACTCTACTGTAGAAGGAAATCTTCTATAGAGTTATAACACTTGGATAGATGTAATAGGAAGAGAAAAGACTGACGAATGGAAGCCATTGACAACGCTAGCTAGCAGCCGGGTGGGAAGGTTCTTGTCTGCAGTTCTCTCAGTCCAAGAAATGTGTTATCCATTAATAATTATTATAGACATCCAGGTAATACCTAAAATAAATAATAAAATGAACCGGTAGTTCATTTTCCAATACGCCATTGCAGGTGTCCCAAATACCCCAATTTGCGATCAACAATGAAAGCTAAACGGAATCAACCATAAATAGCCCTATCACTAATTATTTGTATCATAGGCACTGCTCCTCTTATCCCGCCTTACCATGAATCTTCTGGCGACACATGATAGTAAAGATCCCAAAACCGAACGAAATCTATCCGATCACATCATTCGAAATAATATGACCACACATATTTGTTTCACAAGTTCTCTATATTTCATTTATACATAATATTTTTTCATCAATATGATTTCTATCCTATTTTCTTCCTTAAAATTAAGATATTTTTAGATTATTACTTAATATTTATTTAACCAAAAAAAAAAAAATAAAAAAATTAAATCTATTAACGAAGATAAATTCCGAAAATACCTGCAATAGAGTGACAATCCAAGCCAAAAGAACAATATTCACAAAACAACAAAAACATAAACATTATACTCCCAGATATAGATTTAAAAAAAGCATATTTTTTTATTTTTTTTCTTTTATTTTAATTTACGCTGAGTTTCTCTTATTAGTTCTTTTATTATAATTAATCATTTCTAAGTTCAATTTCTCTTTATTTCTTTCTATGTCTGTCTTTTCTTTGCCTTAAATTTCCCGGATTTTTCTCATAACTTGATCTTTACTTCCTCTTACATTTTTGATTCTTGATTCCTTTTTTTAATTAATCTCTCTTATTTATTTATATAAGAAGAAGCACGTACAGAAATTTTAGGCAATGATAAAAACATAAAGAAATTAAAAGAAAAGGGTTACAGACGAGAAAAGAGAAAACATTAAATTTGAGCTTTTAATGTTGAAATAATTTGAACAGTAAGAGAAACTACCAGAGAAAAAATATTGTTCGTTGGACTGAGAACTTAATAACTTTCTCCTAATTAAAAAAAATATAATTTAATAGCAAATCTAACTAAGTATGTAAATAAAACTGTGTATAAAAGTTTAACTCACCAAATTACTTTCACTCTGTTGCTGTGGAGTAATGAGGCCTCGCCATTCTGCTGCTGTGGAGTTATTTTATTTTTATTATTATTTTACTGCAGTATTAGAAAGAAATACATTCACGAACGTATGTCCTTCGCATGATATGTGCCTACGATCCTGCCATTTAAATCCAGTAATACATGATAATTGTTTCCTACCTCTTCCTTAATAATCGATTTGATAAAAAAAAGGTACCAGCTTAGCTTTGTATTTTCTTTCAAAACTGCTCTGTGTAAAGTTACGACGAAAAACTTCCTGTCCGACTTTATATGAAATAAGACGAGCACGTAAATTATACTGAGTTCTCTTGGTTTCAAAAGCTCTTGCAATATGTTTTTTCAAATACTGTCGCATAAGGTAAAGACTATCTTCCCGGTTAATACCTACACACGGTTCATCAACTACTTTTAGATTTCGCAACAAGGTGTACATACTTCAATGAGTTACAATTTCAAAATCGAACACAGCTTGATATGGGGAGTGGTGAATAGATTGGTGAAACGAATTTCTTAAAGAACAACTAATGGCACTCAGATTTTTTTCCCATAACGTCTGATCTTTTCCCAAAGACGTGAGAAAAGCATTGAACTTGTTCGACCGAAATTGTGAACCACTATCACTCATTAAAACTTTTGGGACACCAAAAATATGAAAAATATGTTTTAACAAATAGTCTTGAACTATTTTCGGAGTGAACTTTTTCACAGGAAAAAGCCAATGAAACTTGGTTATATGATCCAGAACAATTAACAAATCTACGAGGATAGGGACCTAAAATATCCATTTCTACCCATTTCTGGTCTAGTGACGAAGTTCGAAGCTTTAGATGTCTTACACGTTTCACACAACCCAATATATTCTCGTACTAATCCAGGCCAAAAGAAATGACGTCAGATAAGTTCGGCACTCTTTACTATTCCTCTGTGCGAGGCAGTAGGGTTAACATGGGCTGCTTGACTAACCGAGTTCTTAAATTATAAGGCACCCATAGCTTTCAGCAATTTTCCTCCTGATAAGTATCTCCGCTGTAGTGGCTTGTTCTAATATACACATACTTATAAACTACTTTCACGTCAGGATATTTCGAGCTGAATTCATTTAGTTTCTGCGTATTTGTTTCAAGTTTTTCGGTTGTGGCCAATTCTGAATGAAAAGTACCTTATCAGGGTTATAAATAAGATTCAAAATTATCAGAAACTATTATTAAATCGTCTAGATAGCCGAATACGCAGTGACGTGGATCTGGTAGTATTAACTGATCCTTTAACCTACACATCGTAGATAGAGCGTTGCAGAGGCCAAAAGGCATGACAACAAATTGATATAAGGGACGACCATGGACGGTGAAAGCAGCAAAAGGTTTAGACTCTTCAAATAACGTAATTTGCCAATATGCATCCTTAATATCTAATTTAGATATAATGTTGGCCTTAGGTAATCTAGAAAGAATTCCTTCTATACTAGGCAAAGGGTAAGCGTTCTTCTTTTTTACCTGATTAATTTTCCTGGCATCAAGACATAAACGAATCTTATTCGGTTTCACTACCAATCGCATAGGTGAAGAACATGGAGACCTTGAAGGTTCTATAACACCTAACTCGAGCATTCTATTAATTTAATAATTAATTAAACATTAGACTTATCCTTGGTCGCACAAATCGATCTGAAACTCAAATTGTCGAAAATCCTAAAGATGGTCTAATGTTATTCAAAAACAAAATCTAAAAATGTATAAAATCATTACAATCTATTGATACGAAATCTACAATTTTAACAAAATATAAAATATTATGTAGAGCAAAACAAGTTTTCCTAACGTATCCGTTGGATGACATTTTATATAAGGAGTTGCCATATTCTCTAGCTAGATTTCGTTGTTTACGTTGTGGGTGACAATGTAGGCAAATAGTTGTTACGTTTCAATTCAGATTTTGTTGCCCCACGTTGGACGCCAATTTATGTAATGAATTGGACAGCGCCTAACTTGTTGTCCTTACCACCCGTTGTGGATTACAATTTGAAACAAGGTGTAAAGTTACCCCTTTTGACCCCTGGTTACCCCACGTTGGGCGCTAATTTATGTGAACTGAACAGCTCCTAACGTATTTTTTCCTGTCGGAAGTTGTGAGTGAAAATTTACAAAATGGATGTAGAGTTTTCCCACACATGTATTCTATATATTTTTGAACTATACTGTAGACGGAAATCTTCTATAGAGTTACGACACTTGGATAGATGTAATAGGGAGAGAAAAGACTGACGAATGAGAGCCATTGGCTATGCTAGCTAGCAGCCGGATGTGGATGTTCTTGTCTGCAGTTGTCTTAGTCCAAGAAATGTGTCATCTATGAATAATTATTATAGACTCCTGGGTAATAACTAAAATAAACAATAAAATAAAAAGGACCGACAATTGATTTTCCAATACGCCATTGCAAGTGTCCTAAATACCTCAATTTACAATCAACTATGGAAGCTAAACGGGATCAACCATAAATAACCCTATCACTAATTATTTTTGAGTTTCTAGGTGTCATAGGAATTGCGCCTCTTAACCCGCCCTACCATGGATCTTCTGGCAACACATGATAATGAAGATCCCCAAAACCGAACGATATCTATCCGATCACTACATTCGAAATCGTTTAACCACACATATTTGTTTTACAAGTTCTCTTTATTTCATTTATAAAGGGTCCGCATTTTACGTTTTTTTTTCAACTAGTGCTTATTTCGTGAATGGTAACACTCAGCTCATGTCTGATTTGACAGATAATTAGTTTTATCCTTCCACTGAACGAATATGGGTGTATACGCTTGAAAAACGCTGGGAATCTGGGCCAACGATCGACTTACAGAAGATGCCGATTTTGCCAAAAAAATCATCTTTTCAGATGATGCTCAGTTTGATCTTGGCGGGTATGTAAACAAGCAAAATTGTAGTATTTGGGGCACAGAAAACCCGCATGCATACTTTGAAAAGCCGATACACCCAAGACGAGTCACTGTTTGGTGCGGATTTTTGTCCAGAGGCATAATTGGGACATTTTTCTTCAAAAATGAGCAAGGAGTGGCCGTCACAGTCAATGGCGATCGTGATCGGGCCATGTTGAAGGGTCCGCCAAATAATTTTTTTTAAATACTATAAAAAAAACTACTGAATATTTTCTCAAATTTCTTTTTTTATTTGAAAGTACAATCCTTTCGGTTAATAATGGAAAATAATTTCATTCAAATGGCTGCCTCGGCTGGCCATGCAGTAGCCTACACGATCGGTCTAATTTTTAAGCACATTGTCGATTGTGTGCAGCTGTATTTCACCAATGGCTTCACGAATATTGTCTTTTAAAGCGCTAATTGTCTCTGGCTTGTTGGTGTAACACTTATCTTTGACGGCATCCCGCAAATAATAGTCCAACGGTGTCAAATCACAGCTCCGAGGTGACCAAATGACATCAGCTCTGCGGCTGATAATGCGATCTTCAAAAACAGGGTGCAAAACATCGAGTGTAGCTTCGGCTGTGTGGTACGTGCCGTCCTGTTGAAACCAAATGTTGCTAATGTCCTCCTCTTCAATTTCTGTGAACAAAAATTCGTCCAACATGGCTCGATAACGATCGCCATTGACTGTAACGGCCACTCCATGCTCATTTTCGAAGAAAAATGGCCCAATTATGCCTCTGGACCAAAATCCGCACCAAACAGTGACTCGTCTTGGGTGTATCGGCTTTTCAATGTATGCGTACGGGTTTTCTGTGCCCCAAATGCGACAATTTTGCTTGTTTACATAATCGCCAAGATCAAAATGAGCTTCATCTGAAAAGATGATTTTTTTTTTTGGCAAAATCGGTATCTTCTGTAAGTCGATCGCAGGCCCAGATTCCCAGCGTTGTTTAAGCGTATACACAACCATATTCGTTCAGCGGAAGGATAAAACTAATTATCTGTCAAATCAGACATGAGCTGAGTGTTACCATTCACGAAATAAGCACTAGTTGAAAAAAAACGTTAGATGGCGGACCCTTTATATGTTTGAATTTTTTCTATAAATTTTACACTCTATCAGCGCCAAGGTCTTTTTCGAAACGGTCCGACCTCACCCGACCGCGGAGGGCTCGTCTCCATGGCGTGAAGACACATACACACTAAAATCCGAACTATAGCGGATACAAGCAAATAAGTTATGGGAGCAAGTACACCAATCAGTTACATAACTTAATCAAAAACTGAAAACAGTTGATATACATGCATACTTAAAGTTAATAAAAATATAACATACATGAATGCATTGTGAAAATACATATGTATTATAAAATTTACTAATTAATGTTTGTCCTGCCAGAAATGCAAAGTGCAATAAGTGTTCTTTACAGGGACATTTTGCAATAAGATGCAGAACTAAGAAAAGGAAGTTTGATAATGACAATAATGTATCGTACAAAAAAAGGCTGCCTATAACAAACGTTAGTTGTATTGCATAAGAGGATAATTCCAATTCAGAAATTCGAGAATTCGGCTGTTTTAAAATTGAGAATGATGAACATAAAGAGGAAAACATATGCTGTACTATTGGTGGAAAAGATATTCCAATGATAATTGACTCCGGGTGCCGTTTTAACCTCATAAGCAAAAACGATTGGAATTTATTACAAGTATCGGAAGCGGTAATGTGGAATATACGCTCATATTCTGAGAACAAATTTAAAGCATATGCTGCCATTGATCCATTGGAAATTATGGGGGTTTTTGACGCTCCGATATGCGTTAGTAATAGAAAAGAAATAATATCTTCATTTTACGTTATTGAGAAAGCGGACCAATCTCTCTTGGGAAGGGAAACAGCTCTTGATATGAGACGGGTAAATCGTGCTATTCTTCCTGAAAATTACCCTTTGCCCACTTTTGAGTCATTCATGAGTAGATTGAAATCAGCAAAAATCTTTACTAGACTGGACCTTAAATCCGTATATCATCAGATAGAGTTGGATGAATCAAGTCGTGAAATCACAACCATTGTGACACATAAAGGATTGTATAGATACAAACGATTGATGTTTGGGGTGAACTCAGCTCCCGAAATTTTTCAGAAAATTGTGGAAAAGATGCTATCGACGTGCCGAAACGCACTAAACTATATCGATGATATTATAGTGTTTGGAAGTTGCGATGAAGAACATGACGAGGCATTAAAAAACTGTCATGGATATTTTAAGGAAGAGCAATATTAAACTAAATCAAGAAAAATGTGTATGGAAGACTAAAAAACTTATGTTCCTAGGACACGTGCTTTCAGCAGATGGGTTTACTGCGGATCCGGAAAAAGTAAAAATCATACAGCAGTTTCGAGCTACAAAATCAAAAGATGAGGTACGCAGTTTTTTAGGCTTAATAACATATATAGGAAAGCTTTTCTCTGATTTAGCAGATATGACTAATCCACTGCAGATGCTATTGACCAAGGATGCAAAATTTGTATGGGGCCAGATGCAAAACGATGCCTTTAACAAATTTAAGATGATGTTATCTGAAATACCAAACCTTTCATATTTCGACCCAAAATTAAGGAATAAAGTCATAGCTGACGCAAGCCCTGTAGCATTAGGAGCAGTTTTGCTACAATTCGATAACGAAGGGTAGCCCAGAATCATCTCCTTTGCAAGTAAGAGTTTATCTGCCGTTGAGAGAATATATTCTCAAACCGAGAAGGAAAGTTTGGCCCTAGTTTGGTCAGTAGAAAGATTTTACTATTATCTTACTGGGTTAGATTTTGAGCTCGTAACTGACCACAAACCTTTGGAAGCCATTTTCAAACCGACTTCGAGACCTCCGGCTAGAATTGAAAGACGGTTACTTAGACTACAAGCTTTCAAGTTTAAGGTAATATATCGTAGTGGAAAAGATAATATAGCAGACTCAATATCTAGACTCCGCAAAATTTCTGATGAAGACTCTTTTGATGGTACATGCGAGGAATCAATTTTTCATGTACTACAAAACACAGTTCCTAACACCTTAACTATATCTCTAATAAGTAAGGAAAGCAACAAAGGCGAGGATATTCAACAGGCGATTTTCTGCATGGAAAATGTTTGTTGGGATTCGAATTTATCAAATCCATACTATGTTTTTCGTCATGAATTATCAGCCATTGGATCAATTTTACTACGCGGAAATCAAATTACAATACCAACATTTTTAAGACCAAGGGTATTGTTTTTGACACACGAGGGCCACCCTGGTGAGTCGGCAATGAAACGTCGTCTTCGATCTAAGGTCTGATGGCCATTATTTGATAGGGACGCCGAGAACTTTGTAAAATCGTGTCGTGTTTGCCTCTTAGTTTCACAACCGCTGAAACCAACTCCAATGCGAAGACACCTATTTCCGAATGGGCCTTGGCAAATAGTGGCAACTGATCTTCTAGGACCACTGCCTAATGGGGAGTATGTTTTAGTACTCATTGATTACTATTCCAGATACCAGGAAGTTGTTTTCTTAAAACGTATTCCTTCTGATGCTATAATTAAGACCATGAGGGAAATTTTCTCTACGCTTTGGTTACCCAGAACAATAAGGACTGATAATGGCAGACAATATGTCAGCGATGAATTTAAATGCTTTTGTGATGAAAAAAGCATATCCATAATCAGAACACCACCCTATTGGCCTCAGGCGAATGGCGAAGTAGAAAATATGAACATATCCCTGGGAAAACAATTGAAAATTGCAGAAGCGAATAAGCTAGATTACAAGGAAGAAATTCAAAACTTTATACTTATGTACAATGTGGCACAACAGGTTCAGCACCGAGTGAGCTAATGTTAAACAGACGTATTCGTGATAAGATTCCTAGCATTGAGGATATATCAGAAGAGGTAATTGATTCGTCAGCTAGAGATAATGATTTAATAAACAAACAAAAAGGAAAAGATAAAGCTGACACGAAGAGAGGAGGGAAGGAATCTAATATTCAGATAGGTGACAAGGTTTTATTGAAAAATGTAATTTTCCCCAACAAACTCACTCCGAATTTTGATAAAACCATTTATGTAATTGTTGAGAGAAATGGAACTGAAGTTAAAGTTGTGGGAGGATGACGAACATATAAAAGAAATATAAGTATGGTGAAAATAATTCCTGAGGGCATGACACATCGGCAACGTCTATGCTCGGAACCATTACCAGCCGCCAAAAATCTACAATTGCCGGAAACGTTACCCAGACCGCGGGACTGCAGCGACGCTGATTCCTATGAACCTAAGTGTCCGTCGTTTTCAGGCCAAGGACCGCTGAAGCTTAAACTGAAAAAGGTGGAAGGGATGTGGCAACACTGACTGTTAGCTGATCATCAGCTGTTAAGTGTCATTATAGATATACTTGTGAAATAAGCTAGAAGAAGTAATTTTGAAGGGTTGACATTAGCAACCTCTTCTATAAAGAGAGATAATCAGTTACCTACTTCTCCATTAGTTTAGATATATCACTGAGCTTGGTAATACCCCTATAGTTCGATATTTTCGATTTGCTATCCGACTTATGCAAAAGAATAATTAATACTCCTTCCAAATGCGAGGAAAATAACCTATTTATAAGTTTATTAAAAATAAACGTCAAGAGAATAACCAAACACCAGTACAGCACCACAATACATAGGCAAGAATCTCGTCATGCCCTGACAAGATTGTAGATTTCAGTTTGAGTCAGTGCCCACAGAATATGGATAAGAAAAATTTCCCGCCGAACTCAAGACCGATTGCAATTGCCTATATGTAGACTGAAAAAAGTCAGCAAAAATATTCGAAATATTCAGAAAGTCGGAAGATGACCCTTCCCCGTGGAACATTACAGTGGGAAACGCAGATGACTTGTATTTAACAAGAATAAAATCATAAAACGATTTCGGGTTACTACGAAAATTAGACTTGACCCTATTCAAATACTCCATATAACATATATTAATCATCCTACTGAAATATGCACGAGCTCTCGAGTAGAGCATGTAATCAACACTGGACTCGTATTTTCAAAGGCTATATAGCCTATACAGTCGCTACAAATCAAACTCGGACACTATAATAAATTGATTTTGTTGATGAAAATCAAACTAATAGGAAATAGTTAAGGAAACCTTTTGTTTGATTTTTTATTATATGTAATTAAGCTATTAAGAATAGAAAACTAAATTAAAATTCAGTAGTTGTTAGTAGAAATAAACTAAAAAGACTTCAATTTGTTAAAAAAAAAGCTACACAAGTGAAACTCGGACGGCTACATAAATGTCTGAGAATATTACTTATTGTTATAAAATTAATATTTTGTGTGCAGACCCTTGTTTTTTATAACCATTTCAATACTCTTGGGAATAGATTCGATCAGTTCTGGTAGTAACCAGCTGGTATTTTTTCCCATTCTTCTAATAAACCCTTCTTAGCTCAGATTTAGTAGAAACCGACTAATACTGAACTTTTTCATTGAGATAATCCCATGAATTTTCAATTGGACTTATATCGGGGCTCTATGGTGGTGTTTCCATGACGTGTGGCACATTATATAGCAGCCAAGATCTTACTTTGTTGGCCTTGTGTTTGGGGTCGTTATTCTGGTAAATGTACCAACCATTATCCAGAGTAAGCTTTTCTGCAAGTTTTCTTTTAAAATGTTTAAATAAACATTTAGATCCATGATAGTATCAATAAAATGCAAACATCCTAGACCTGAAGCAGAAAATGAGCGCCAGACAAGCACTGAACCACCCCCATGCTTTACTGTCGGTTTCAAGTTATTCAAACGTAGTTCCTGATTTTGTCCCCTCCATACTATTGGTTTACCATCCGGCCTAAACATGTTAAATTTACTTTCGTCGGTGAACATAACGTTTATTCAAAAAGAAAAACCCTTATTTTTGGTACGCTTTTGCAAATTTAAATCTTTTGGTTTGATTGCGCTTACTAATAAGAGGTTTTTGTCTAGCTTTTCTACCATTAAAACCAACTCTGTAACGAAGTTTCTTATTGTTGATGGGCTTGCTTGCTTACCAAGGTCACTTTCAGCAATAACAACAAGTTTTGGATAACTTAGGAAGGGATTCGCTTTTATTTTTCTGACAAAAAAACGTTCTTATGCCCCAGAAAATATTTTGTTGTTTATCAAAAATAGCCAACAAAACCGCCAACTAATTTAAAAATCGCCAAAAAGTCACCATGTAGCCAAATCGAAAAATAGGCCCCATAATAAATTCTAAAACCACCACGTTTGGCGAGAAATCGCCATATATGATAACCATGGCTGTATATGGCTCATGATTTAAAAACTGATTTCCAAAGGCGTACAAAAAATTAAGATTTTCTTTAATACTACTAACTTTTAAAGAAGTAAGAAATTTTTTTCAGAAACTGTTTCCTATCGTTTATTTATTAATTGGATTCTATCACATTTGTTTATGCGTTTTTACCTTTCGACGAATAAGACTACATAATATAAATGTAAATTTTATGACACCTTTAAGAGATTTAGAAGTACAAAAACATGCAATAATTATGTGTGTATATGTATGTTAACGTAAACGTTAATAAAGTAAAATTAGCATTTATCAAAATTAAAGCAAAATTCGGTCAACCTAAACATTTTTCATTTTCGTTTTATTAAAAAAAGTAAATAAGTTCAACGACCTATTAAAATCATTTTTAATTTCTTCAGAAACAAATTCTGCAAATTCTGCAGAAGTTATAATAAAGTGCAACGACCTATTGAAAATCATTTTTAATTTTTAAAGAAATAAATTCTGGAAATTCTGCAGAAGCTATAATCACGCCACTTTTAAAATTAGAATAAGCAAAAAATATAAATATGACAAAATGTAAAAGTAAGTTTAAGTTTAATTTTGACTTGAATAAAGAGCGGTCACGCTGACCGAGAAAAAATATATATTGTTTTGGTCTTTTAATTAAAGGCAAACTTAACTGGCGCCCGAGCAAATAAAATCGGGTATCCTTTAAAAAAAAACAGAACAGATGTTTTAGAAAAAAGGAATAACTAGTTAACCGCGCAAAAGTCCTGAAGTAGCACAGCGCGTAGTTAACGTTAAACCCGTGAAAAAAAGGAAAAACAAAGCCCTCAAGTACTGCGTTTTTTTTTTTTAAAGGGGGAAAAAAGTGTAAACCATAGTGGAAAACATAGTGTTTCGAAACTAAAGCTATTAAGGGAACGGAAAAAAGAAAACATTTTTATTAAAATGTACAAAAATCATAAAAGAAATTTCCAAACCAAATCAAACTTAAGGAAAGTGATAAATCAAGCAGAATAAAGAAAAATAAAAATTTCAATTATTTCATATACAACTACAAGTTAAAAGAAAAATAGCAAACGAGAGAAGAGAAGAGAGTAATTCAAACCGTGCCAAAATACAAGGAAATCATAAAACGAAAAGCGAGAAAATCGTGATAGAAACGACCCCTTAGTAGCAGCAGCAAAAAGGTAGCATAACGTGCTAGCCATCTATTTACATAAGGTATTTTTAGAAATAAGTTTTAAGATTATTTATTATTATTATTTTTATATGTATCTGTAATTAAATCAAAAAAATATATGAAACTATTTGTTTTAGAATTTAAATAAAATATATATATATATATATATATATATATATATATATATATATATATATATATATATATATATATATATATATATATATATATATATATATATATATGAAAAAAATATAAGAAAAAGTAATTATATTGCAAAAGATTAGAATTAATCAAATTAAAAAAATTTATGAGAATATTTGTTTTAGAATTGAAATAATAAATAAATAAATAAATATATATTATATATATATATATATATATATATATATATATATATATATATATATATATATATATATATATAAAGATAATAATAATTAGAAAAAGTAATTATATTACAAAAGATTGGAAGAAAAAAGGGTGAAAAGTTAATAATAAAAAAGGAGTAACAATGTCTTACCCTGAAAATTTAATACGACCGGCTGTCCTTCCTCAAGGTAGCAACCGGCCACCTAACGCACAAATCAGTTTAGACGAACTAAGTACATTAATTACTAATATTGCAACAGAAGCAGACAAGGACCACAATTAGTTCATGAAACGCTTAATCCTAATGCAGGACCAAATATAGTTAGAGACCAAGAAATAGAGGAACAATACAGAAATAATCTGGGAGATCTTGATAAGATTCCCGATATCGTTAAAAGTCTTCGAGAATTTTCGGGGAATCAGGGCGAGTTTAACTCGTGAAAGAAGAGTGTAGAGCGTGTACTACAAATTTACAATAGCACGAAGGGAACACCAAGTTACTATGGCATATCGAATACCATGAAAAATAAAATAGTCGGAGAGTCTGATATAGCCCTCGAATCGTACAACAACCTTTAAGATTGGACAGCTATTTCAAAATGTCTGTCTCTGCATTATGCAGATAAAAGAGAGCGACTCTCGAGTATCAGATGACCTCACTTATACAAGGCAGGTCCTCTCTGCAGGACTTCTACTAGAGAGTATATAAACATTTATCCTTGATACTGAACAAATTAGGGGCTCGTCAAATGAATCTGTTTGCTTGCTAACGCTGACTTACAGAGATAAGGCCATCGACACATTTATACGAGGACTAAACGGGGATCTCCCGAAACTCTTAGGAATGAGAGAGCCGGTAGACCTCCCTCAAGCGCTTTACTTATGTTTGAAGCTTGAAAATCAAACATATCGAGCGAATTATGCTCACGGTAATAATTTTAGCAGAAGTGGATACAGTTTACAAAACCAATCAACGCGTAATAATAATCCAAATCAGCTTTATCGTAATCCACAACTTCCTCCTCGCTCACGTCCTATGACATTCTTTCCTCAGCTCGCTTATAACCCACAAATGACTCGTGAACATGTCCATTTTAATAATCCTCAGCAGAGATTAGTACCGGACAGACGCTTTGATTTTCAATCGCAACCACCCCCTAGACCACAAGGTCCTAAACCACAACCTACTCCAGATCTAATGAAGGTAGATGAAAGTCTACGCACTAGGAAAATTGACTATATGAACAGACCACGTCTTAATTATAATAGAGAAAGACCATCGCCATCAGTCAACCAATTACAAAGGAAAATTGCTCGTAATTTTCACCTTGATGCGGAGTATCAGCAGTACGAGACAAAACTTCAAAAATCAGATGAGGAAAAACAACTAACTTTAGATGATTATTTAGACTCCTCCCAAGATCTCCAAATGCTAGACAACCAATATATCGAATTTAATGATATCCATTTTTTAGAAGATTAAGCTCTTCGTTGCCTTACATAGAATTCGCAACGAAGAGCTGCAAAAATCTCAAAATCCTGATTGACACCGGGTCAACAAAATATTATATTCAACCACAATATACCAAACACCCCTTAGCAAAAAAGAACATTTTTTGTGCAAAATCGGTAGCAGGTGATGTCGAAATTAAAGAACATACCTTCGCTAACTTGTTTAATATTAAAAAACAAATTAAATTCTACCTAATGCCAACTTTAAAATCATTCAGTGGTATATTGGGTAATTAAACGCTTAGGCAGCTCGACGCTGTTATTCACGTGAGTAAAAATTTTCTACAAATAAAAAATGGTCTAAATATAAAAATAAGACAACTTGAATCCCATGCTCCTTTAAACTCAATCGAAATACAAGATAGTCACCTGACTCCAAAACAAAAGAAAGAGCTAAATATGATTGTGGCTAAGCACTCGAAATTATTTGCAGAGCCTGAAGAAAAGCTGACTTATACAACTAAAGTAATAGGAGAGATTCGTACAAAATCCGACTCACCCGTTTTTACTAGATTTTACCCATACCTTGTCGCGTTAAAATCCAAAATTGAAAAACAAATTGATAAGCTCTTGCAGGATGGAATTATTAAACCATCGCGTTCTCCATACAACTCTCCAGTATGGATTGTTAGCAAAAAACCTGATTCGGAAGGAAATAAACAGTACAGAATGGTTATTGACTACCGAAAATTAAATTCTGTAACAATTTCTGATCGATATCCGATACCGGAAATTAATGTCGTCACTTCGCAATTACGCGAAAATAATTTCTTCACTGTAATCGATCTAAAGAGCGGATTTCATCAAATCCCTCTGAAACCAGCCGATTACGAAAAAAACGCTTTTTCCGTTTGTAACGGAAAATATGAATTTGTCAGATTACCCTTTGGTTTGAAGAATGCCCCGTCGATCTTCAACGAGCGCTTGACGACATTCTTCGCGATCTGATTTCACCAAAGACATGGAACTCACAACTGACGCATCAAAATATGCTCTAGGTGCAGCTCTTTCACAGGACAACAAACCGATATCCTTTATCTCAAGAACTTTTAGCAAGGCAGAAGAACACTATGTCGCTAATGAAAAATAATTCCTTGCTATAATATGGGCGCTAAATTCATTCCGAAATTACTTATACGGATCAGCAAAGGTTAAAATACATACCGACCACCAACTTCTTATCTACGCATTGAGCAACAAAAACAACAACAGCAAAATGAAAAGGTGGAAGGCCATCCTAGAAGAATATAATTACGAGCTCCTATACAAACCAGGGAAAACAAACCTCGTTGCGGATGTCCTTTTAAGAATACCACGCGAAACTAATACTCATACACTATCTATAGCGACAAATAGCGCCGAGAGTTCGTCTCATAATTTAATATATCACGTCGATACACCCATAAATGCATTTAAAAACCAAATCTTCCTAGAAACGCTCCTATACCCAATTAAAAGTTCGAAATTTCTCAACCTCACTTTAACGCAGAAAATTTGGTAGAAATTTCGAAAAAATTCCTTTATCCATCAATTATTAATTACATAAAGGCGTCTGAATCAACCATAGGAATAATACAAGAGATATTTTCAGACCATTTCCGAAATTACAAAATAAGATTCTCCAATAAACAAGTTTAGGACATTAATAATGACCAAGAACAGGAGGAAATCATTCTGAAAATCCACAGACGTGCTCACAGAAGTGCAAGAGAGAATAAGTTACAAATTCTAGAGGAATATTATTTTTCCGCAATGGCAAGGAAAATTAAAAACCTCATTAAAAAGTGTGTCGTATGTAAGGAGAATGAATACGATCGTCATCCACTAAAACCCCAGATCCAACCAACGCCCATTCCGCAATTCCCAGGACAGATAGTTCACCTCGATATATTCTTAGTTGGAAAAGAACTTGTACTTACAACAATTGATAAATTTTCTAAATACACCATGGCAAAACCTATAAAATCTAAAGCGGCCGAAAATATTAGGCAACCGCTTAGAGATATTCTCTATGCATTCATCCCAGAAACCCTTGTAATGGATAACGAGAAATCTGTTAACTCGGAATCCATCAAATTTATGATTGAGAACGAATTCGGTATACGAATATTCAAAACCGCTCTCTACTCAAGTTGCTCTAATGACCAAATAGAACGTTTTCACTCAACTTTGCAAGAAATAATGCGTTGTTTCCAAACCGAAAAAATACACCGGTAATTTCATGAACTCCTAGACAGATCCGTGAATGAGTACAATCAATCCATACATACGGTAACGGGTAAGAAACCGGTTGAAGCGTTTTTTGGGAGACGTGTAAGTACGAATCCCGAACTTTTAGCTAAAGAAAGAGAAGAAACAACAAAAAAATTAGAAAGGAAACAAATACAAGATTTTGAATACCATAATGTTAGTAGAATCCCCCAAAGGAATATGCAGAGGGGATGAAGTCTTTTTCAAAATAAACAAAAGGTTAGGTAACAAATTATCAGCTTAATATAAAAAGGAAATAGTGGCACAAAATTTCAATACCACTATTAAAACTAAATCAGGTAGAGTAGTTCACAAAAACAATATTAGGCAATCTTGAATATTCCGTGATGCATACTACATAATTAATCAAATTTTATTTTTAGGACAAAATGAAACTGCTTGTAATTTTGATGTGGATACTAATGGCAAACGGACAACAACTAGATGTACAAGACCTGACCAATAACAATGGGTATATACCTATTCAGACAGGCGAACAAAAGAGGATTAGTTATTATGATAAAGTTTTGCATATCATAAACTTGACTGTATATAACGAGACGATGCTCTTAATCTCCAAAAACATAGGAACTTTAAATGCTACTACTTTTGAAGACAGACAACTTATCAATACAATTATAAAAATTATATATTACTCAGTGCGCGAATTGATAACCTTCACATAAAATCCAAATCCAAAAGGGGACTTTTAAATATCGCAGGAAATGGCTTAAAAATATTTGCAGGATCCATGGACAGCGACGACGAACAGGAAATACGCGAAACCATATCAAAAATTCACGACAACGAACAGGCTACTGACAGAACAATTAATAACTTAACTCTTGTAAGCAGTCTCATGAGCGAACAGCTTAATAACATCACAACGCATATAAACAAACAACAAGCTCTTGTTAGCAATTACGTTAATAAGTTTCAACATGAAACGCAAAATAGAATCAAAACACTAGAGGATGAAGTTCAATTCGTCCAGCACATATATAGAATTAACAATGACATACATACTACTTCTGAACAATCACGTCGAAGATATTGGACGAATAATTTTTTCTTGTAAGTTAGGCATCATTCCCGCTGATATTCTGACACAAAAGGAACTAGATAGTTATAATAACCCCAATTTTCTTCTAATATTTTGTCAAGGATAAAATTTAAGCCGCTTCCAAACATCCAAAATAAATCAATTGTATTAAATGAAACAGAAATATTGGTTGATAGCAATAACAATATTTATAATGTAAACAATATTTAAAATGTAAATATTTATAATGTAAATCTGGAAAAGAATTTAATTGTATTAAATAATAAATGCCTATCAAATATTTTACATTTTAAGAGGCTCAATATGAACTTGAAAATTAAGAAAAAACAGTAGTTACAGAAATAATTCAAGGATTAATTGTATTTAAGAACTTCGAAGGAAGTATAACTCATGACTGCAGCAAATTAAAAATAAAACAGAAAGGAACGTTTCTTATCAGATTCGAAAACTGCAAAATTAATGCACTAAATAAAACTTATGTTAATGTTAATCTCAGGATATATAATACACTTATTTTACCTAATATGTTTACAAAAATTACAGATAATAATAATAATACAAAGCCTGATTTAAAACTTGAAAATTTGTATATTAAGCAACTGCAGCATGAGGATAATATTAAAATATTAGCAAGTAAGAACACAATAACACATGTAACTAGTCTAAGTACAGATGTGGCGATTATAGTTCTTATTTTATAATAATGCACAAGGTTAAGCGGAAGTGGTACGTATTATCAAAACCACAAATAACTACGGACTATATCCCGGATATAAAAGATGGACCATTTCTGAAAATCTCAACCCCCCAATTCAATAAATAATCGATCGTTGACAATCGCTTTAAGAGGGGAGGAGTTAACGTAAACGTTAATAAAGTAAAATCAGCATTTATCATAATTGAAGTAAAATTCGGTCAACCTAAACATTTTTCATTTTCTTTTTTTAAAAAAAGTTAATAAGTGCAACGACCTATTAAAATCATTTTTAATTTCTTCAGAAAAAAATTCTGCAAATTCTGCAGAAGTTATAATAACAAAGTGCAGCGACCTATTGAAAATCATTTTTAATTTTTAAAGAAATACATTCTGTAAATTCCGCAGAAGCTATAATCACGCCACTTTTAAAATTAGAATAAGCAAAAAAAATAAATAAATATGACAAAATGTAAAAGTAAGTTTAAGTTTAATTTTGACTTGAATAAAGAGCGGTCACGCTGACCGAGAAAAAATATATATATTTTTTTGGTCTTTAATTTAAAGGCAAACTTAACTTGTATGCATATATATGTATGTATGTATGTAAGTATATACATATGTATATACACATAATATGTATGTATGTACATTTGAAAAAGTAAATGGATTTATAACACTGATATTATTCATAATAAAAGGAGGAAAACGCATTACTCTGATGTTTGCACAAAAGTACAAAGATTTTCATTATTAAGGTACGGTCACATTTGTCATAAATTTGAGGAAAAAAAACGTAACCACTATTTTATAGAAACATTTTATGTCAGCGTTTCTTTAAAAATTATTTAAAACAAAAAATAGTACCAAAAAATATTTAGGTTTTTAAATTACTAAATTTAAAAAAATAAATAATAAAAGAACAAATATTTCTACAATATAGTGGTAAGGTTTTTTTCGTCAAACATTTGACAAATGTAATCGTAGCTTTAGTAGCGCTGCATATGAAGAACAAAAAAAATTTTTTAACATGTTTGTACTTACATGTTAAAAAATTTTTTGTTTAAAAAAAAGGAAAATAAAATTTTAAAGATAAATACAGATACTATAATATCCTACATATGCATAAGCTAAAAGGTGTCACTTTATTTAAAGTTTAAGGTTCTAAGACAAGTATTCTACTGATTGAAGCACAAACAAAATGCATTTTGCCTTCTTTATAAAACGAATACGAAAAAATATGCGAACTCAGCATTTTCTCTTAAACTTTAATTTAGTTTTCAAACAGCCAAAGACGCACGGCAAATGGCTATGACAAAGGAGCTCAATAGGTGGTAACGGTTTGGCAAGCATGTACAATAACAAATTACGTGTTATTTTTGGCTGTTGGAAGTAAATGCATATTTAACAACAATTCTTCATCTGGTCGATAGTGAGGAAGTTATCGAAAAAAACAAGAACGGGCACTTAATTTTAAAAGAAGTAAAGGCATCAGCCTAAGGCCGAGGCACAAGCAGTCCGTCATACGTCGCCTTTTCCGACTTACAGCTAAGTTTAAATGAATGTATTCTTATGAGTCTTATTTCATTCAGTACGTCTCCGTCAACACAACGTACGAAAGCTGAGCAACGTACATATGTACGTTGAGTACTCTGACAGTTGTCTGCTTGTTTTTTTGGTTTTGATTATCTTTTTTGTGTTATGTTGCGGTAAAAATAAAATACAAAGAATAAAGTTATAAAATTAATTATGTATGTAACTAAAGTTAAATAATTAAAATAAAGAATATTAAAATAACATTTAAAATGTGTGCTTTAATCAAATTTCTTTGCAAATAGATGCGATAAAAAACATACAGCAGGTTTAATGTCCGTCAACAAAGTACACATTGTGTCAACACTCTCCGTTCATACGTTTACGTCAGTTGCAAAATGCAACGTATAACGTATGACGGTCTGTATGTGCACGGGCCTTAAGCGCTTTATACTCAAATCATTTCTTTTATTTTGTAGCTTAATAAAAATCATAAACGCTTAAATATTTATTGGTCCTTACATTAGTAGTAATAGTTCTATACTTCAGGGATGGAAATATTGAAATTTATCAATTTATCAAAATACAATAAAATAAAAAATTTAAAACATTAGCTGCATAGACATCTATAAATCAAAATTAGGGTAAAAAGCTAACACTAGGAAATTCGAACTCTTCGACAAAAAAAAAAAAAAACAAACAAAAACAAAAAGAATCGAGCAGGTTCGATTAGGATAACAGGCGGATTCAGCTGCGCTGTCTCAAATCACGAAGGATTCTATTTAAGCTACAATTAGTTTTTTGTGCGCTCTTTTACTATTAATAAGCAAAAATAACTTTTATTTAACGAAAAACGGGTATCCAGTCATTGCTTATCACTTACGGATTCAGTCTGTACAACGTATATCTTTAGGATTATCCAATCTATGTTACTGAGGATGTTTATGTTCGGTACCAGGTCGCGCCCGAGATGCGCTATTTGAATAAAGCAGAGCATGAACAGAAATATGTTCGAAAGCTTCAGCGTACTGCCACTCTATACAAATTTTATTTTAATCCAAAGTGTCTCATTAAAATGCGCAACACCCTTCTAAACCTGACTTTTCTTAATTTTATCAGGTCCTTCGTTCTATTCTTCTCTGGGTTTCCGCAGCCACATGAGCTTCTCTAGCCCATTGTTTTAATTCCGCCCTTGTTGTTTCGAACAGTCAAGCGTTGTCGAGGTTTGGCTCAACAAGTTTACTTCCACTGATGGCGAGGTCATTAGCTCTCTCTGTAGAGTGTTTATTCAACCCTTTTGTGTGAATATTAATTTCTACTATAAATTAAATTTGTGTTTTTAACACAGCAAGGTAGATTAGCAAGTGAGGTTCAAAAGTTAAGAAATTATCAAAAGACCCAAAAAATGGTGCGATTATCTCCAGCTTAAGCATATTGCTTATTAAATACGTACACACATATAAATATACGTGTATATTTGACGTAAGTAATTATTTAAGACCACTATTTTTGTTACTTCTCGTGCTTAAGAACAATGTAAGTAAATTTAAATATAACTACACTAACAATATTAGCATATGCTGTTATATGGTGCGCTTACACTAGCAACGAAATTTAAAAATAAGAAAAAAAGGAATAATTGATAGAAATAGAAAATAATAAATGTACGTATACAAATTATCAAAATTAAAATATTTAAATTAAAGTTGTTCACCAACACTCTCATCATTAGCACTCATCCCACAGTATTATCCCTGACTTCCAGCTGGATGTTGATGTTATTGTTCAGAGATCGCAAATAGATGCTGGCTTTTAAGTGCGCAATTTAGATTCCCAGTTATGTTGTTCCACTCATGACCCTTTCATCTAAGGCAATTAAAATATAGTCTTATTTAACTAACATTTAATCGCGGTTAGTGTTTACAATCTCTTAATGGCTAAACTGTATCCATTAGTAAATCCCATCTCTGGTATCGTCATTCTTTTCCCACTTTACCCAAAGTAATAAATTTATGATTCAGACGTTCGAGAATTATGAATGAAAATCTTTAAAATAATTTTTCATAAATAGATGTCAATGTGCACTCTTTATGTTGTTGTCGTTGTTATTATTTTTGTTACAAATGATGCTGTTGCCAATGCGAAGTTGTTGTCATTGTTGCTGTTGTTTTAAAAATAATAAAGATAGCTGTAAATGCGTACGTGTGCTAATGAACGTTGACAATATTTACATAAACAGTGTTTCTAAATATAGAAACATAAAAAGTATTCACAATAAAAATAAAATACAAAAATAAAAAGTCGCCTCATTAAATTTCGAACAATGTATACTTTTTATAATACATATGCATGCATTTATGTACATTGGTCTTCAGACGTATGGAATTTTTTTCAGGTTAGAGACCGTAATTCTTCCTATAATGTGTGGTTTTGTGCAAAAATACGTTTCGCAAATAGTTATACGTTTTGCAGAATAGCCTTGGCGTATCGCCTCCTAAGGTAACCCCTGTTGGTAAAATAATCAATAAAATAAACTTTTTTATTTGCTTTAGAACAAAGGGTCCGCCAAATATTTTTTTTTTTTTTAAATGCTATAAAAAAAAACTCCTGAATATTTTCTCAAATTTCTTTTTTTATTTGAAAGTACAATCCTTCCGGTTAATAATGGAAAATAATTTCTTTCAAATGGCTGCCTCGGCTGGCCATGCAGTAGCTTACACGATCGGTCCAATTTTTAAGCACATTATCGATTGTGTGCAGCTGTATTTCACCAATGGCTTCACGAATATTGTCCTTTAAAGCGTCAATTGTCTCTGGCTTATTGGCGTAACACTTATCTTTGACGGCACCCCACAAATAATAGTCCAACGGTGTCAAATCACAGCTCCCAGGTGGCCAAACGACATCAGCTCTGCGGCTGATAATCTGATCTTCAAAAACAGGGCGCAAAACATCGAGTGTAGCTTCGGCTGTGTGGCACGTAGCGCCGTCCTGTTGAAAACAAATGTTGCTAATATCCTCCTCTTCATTTTTTGTGAACGAAAATTCGTTCAACATGGCCCAATAACAATCGCCATTGACTGTAACGGCCACTCCTTGCTCATTTTCGAAGAAAAATGGCCCAATTATGCCTCTGGACCAAAATCCGCACCAAACAGTGACTCGTCTTTGGTGTATCGGCTTTTCAATGTATGCGTGCGGGTTTTCTGTGCCCCAAATGCGACAATTTTGCTTGTTTACATACCCGCCAAGATCAAAATGAGCTTCATCTGAAAAGATGATTTTTTTGGCAAAATCGGCATCTTCTGTAAGTCGATCGCAGGCCCAGATTCCCAGCGTTGTTCAAGCGTATACACAACCATATTCGTTCAGCGGAAGGATAAAACTAATTATCTGTCAAATCAGACATGAGCTAAGTGTTACCATTCACGAAATAAGCACTAGTTGAAAAAAAAAACGTTAGATGGCGGAGCCGTTACGATAGCGATACAACTTTCTTGATATAATTTTATTAAATTTACGGCAATTGACATGATTTGTTCCAAGCATTTTTATTATAAAATCTTATATATATAAATACATATGAACATATATTATCGTTATAGTTTAGAAGCATTTTTATACATATTTTAAAATTAATGAGTCTTAAATAAAGCTCTTATACCGTTTTTTTTTTAATACTCTAATTTCTAATCAGGGTATTAAGCGATCGGAAAGGACCTTTTATATATAACAATCTGTCATCACATCTATGAAATTATTTTAAGATGTGATTTCGATGAACAAATATAAAAATCATCAAGGTCTACTGTTCAATCACTAAGCAGACTTAGAGAGGCTTAGAGTGAAATTGACTGAGGAATTATATTCTAATAATCAAACTTTATGACTTAAATTTAAAATTAAGAGATGCAATTGGTAGTATATCTGAGATTATTAAATTTGTATTTCAAAGTCTTGAGTAAAATAACCAAGTTATGATTATAAAGAACTTCTTCAATTAAGTATAGTTCTTGATGGTACAGTTTCACTATTTACCTTTTTCATGTCCGTCGAATTTCGAAAGTTATTTATTGTCTTGAGGCATACTTATTTTGAAATGATTTTAAAATGACACAATTGAAATTAAACAGTGTTAGAGATATTTGTATATTTGTTGTAAGCGTGTACCTAAAAAAGGGATGCAGGAACAAACGCAGCAGAAGCCCCTACACAGGATTTAAATTACTTGAAGATATGCTTGATTATAAGAATATTGATGACAAGATAAGTCGTGAGTCACTAAGCAAATAAAGTAATTATATGTGGTATATTACTCCAGAAGCAGCAGCATTTGCCTTCTTTGATCCAAAGATATTATATGCAGCGTTACCGTTGAGATTTCTCAAAAAGTCGCACAAAGAGGGGAATTTAGAAAAAAATGGTTACACAAAAGGGGATTTAAAAAAAAAGTTGCACATTTCTTCACGCATGTATTTATTAATATAAATAGTGTCGCACTGGTTTGGCGTTGCATTTCGATAGCTGGGGTTGACATTTAAGATCTACTCGAACATAATTCGAAGCGACGTGTGAACAAAATGGTCCTTTTTGAAAGCTGGCTATTCCAACAAGACAATAAACCAAAACTTACTGCAAGCATCGTAGAGGAGTAGTTATTACGCAACGTTGCCAAACAGCTTCATTCTCTTTCTGAGTTACCTAACATGAACCACATAAAAAATTTTTTGTTATAAATTTGTCCGCTGAGCACAAATAAGCGCAATTAAAATCAAATATGACTTGAATGCTCGTGGTAACGAAGGGCACAATAATTCCAGTGAAACTACAATTAAATTCGTATTTCCAATGAAAAGCTCTTTAGATTAGTAAATAAGGATTTATAAGATACTGGAGTAATCCCTCCCTTGTTGCTGAGATCCCTTGAGTTGTATCTGTTTTTTGACTGATTTGGATATATAAAGAAAACTTTAACTGTTACCGTTCTCTATAAAAACAATATAATAAAAATATATAAAATTTCATATTTTGATGGTTTGTATTGACTGTCAAGTTATTTAAACCGAATTTAGAAAACCATTCTGAAGATATAAAAAATCATTATTTAATGTATATGGGATGTACCATGCCGACTCATCCGATTCCTCCACATTTTAACTGGTGGTTTGTACAATCTAAGTACTCATTTAGAGCAAATTCAGAACCTTCCATTCTAATCGTTCTCTAGATATACCAAAATCAAAAATTAATTTATATGGGAGATGCCACAGCCACTTATTCAATTTCACCCATAATTAGACCAGATTCAGAAACTTCCACTATTACTATTCCAAAGATATACAAAAAGCAATATTTACTTTGTATGCGAGGTGGCACTCCCGCTATTCCAATTCGGCCAAATTTGTGAATGAAGATTTGTATTGGCTAAAAAGTTATTTGGGACAAATTTTTAGACTTACTATTATTAAAGACATATAAGTACAAATTTATTATGGGCGTGGCCCCGCCCAGTTGAACAATAGTGAAGCCACACACTAAATGAAAGCTTTCTATATATGCTTTTTATATATACAGTTTTAAAAATATATTCCAACTCACACAAAATTTAAATGCTGTAGCAAATTTCGTTTTCAAGTAAAACTTATGCAACACAAAGGGGTTCAGTCTAACGTCAATAACTCACGCACCAGTGGGCCTAAAAAATCTCATATACATAAAAACCTCGGACTTCACCTTTCGTTTAAGGGCCTACATAATATCGGTTGGCGAATTTCAGAGAACTTGAATTACAACGCATTTTATAGTCCTCTTTTATAATAGATTAGTCACCATTAAAACATTTATCAGAAACTTATATTTAAAAAAAATCTTTTCTGCGACTTAAAAAACGCACAAAATAAGATAAACCTTACAATGTGATAACACTAGGACACTGATCTGGCTAAATATTTTATGATTTTACAAATTGCTTATGTATGTATTTTACTCTTTTACGGTATATTAATTTTATGGACATCTTTTCGTTTTATGCTGTTGGCTTTAGTTTGCGATATTAAGCGATTTTAATAACATTTGAATAATATTCTAACAATTTTGAATTAAAGTCTTGTTGTTAGAAACATGAAAATGAATCGTAACTATGCTCAAGCTTGTGATAAAAACAAAGATAAGAAAGTTAGTAATGCTAACTCAAAAAAAGGGGGCAAAAGGCGCACAAATTTAAAGAAAATGGCAAAATTAAGTGAGTTTGAAAAAGTTGCACAAAAAGTTGCTGGCCAGCAAAAAAGCTACAAATTGCGACTTTAGTCGCACAAACGGTAACTCTGATTATATGAGTCGACAAAGTTTATGATGCAAGCTCTGGATAATCCATCTAATTCCGGGTTATAAAATTGGTCGTAACTCTTCACGCCATAACAAAGATTCCAAACTTAGGAAAATGAACTTAGTTTTAACGTTAGCCTTAATAGCGTTCAAAATATGAAACAACGAATAACGCTGGCAGATTATTTAATTTTATTTTTAAAATTCATACTCGGTTAAGAAAGTGCATACAGAGCTCAGCGACGAAGCTCATTTTTGATTGAATGGATACGTGAACAAGCCTAATTGCCGTATTTGGTGTGACGAGCAGCCAGAAGCATTGTAAGAACTGCCAATGTATCCTGTAAAGTACACTGTTTGGTGTGGATTATGGGACGATGGCGTCATTGGACCATAGTTTTTCAACGACGATGATGACAGGAACGCTGCTGTAAATGGTGAGCGCTACTGTGCAATGATTACAAGTTTTTTGTTGCTTAAAATGGAATAGCTGGATATGTTGGAGAGAATATGCCAAAAATTGGACCCAGCGTGCGAACTATTTGCGGCGTAGCCGCGGTCAACATTTACATGAAATCATCTTTAAATATTGAATTATATAGATCATTTTATCAACTCAATTAAACTCATACATTTCACTAAATAGTAATAATAATAATAATAATAATAATAATAATAATAATAATAATAATAATAATAATAATAATAATAATAATAATAATAATAATAATAATAATAATAATAATAATAATAATAATAATAATAATAATAATAATAATAATAATAATAATAATAATAATAATAATAATAATAATAATAATAATAATAATAATAATAATAATAATAATAATAATAATAATAATAATAATAATAATAATAATAATAATAATAATAATAATAATAATAATAAATAATAATAATAATAATAATAATAATAATAATAATAATAATAATAATAATAATAATAATAATAATAATAATAATAATAATAATAATAATAATAATAATAATAATAATAATAATAATAATAATAATAATAATAATAATAATAATAATAATAATAATAATAATAATAATAATAATAATAATAATAATAATAATAATAATAATAATAATAATAATAATAATAATAATAATAATAATAATAATAATAATAATAATAATAATAATAATAATAATAATAATAATAATAATAATAATAATAATAATAATAATAATAATAATAATAATAATAATAATAATAATAATAATAATAATAATAATAATAATAATAATAATAATAATAATAATAATAATAATAATAATAATAATAATAATAATAATAATAATAATAATAATAATAATAATAATAATAATAATAATAATAATAATAATAATAATAATAATAATAATAATAATAATAATAATAATAATAATAATAATAATAATAATAATAATAATAATAATAATAATAATAATAATAATAATAATAATAATAATAATAATAATAATAATAATAATAATAATAATAATAATAATAATAATAATAATAATAATAATAATAATAATAATAATAATAATAATAATAATAATAATAATAATAATAATAATAATAATAATAATAATAATAATAATAATAATAATAATAATAATAATAATAATAATAATAATAATAATAATAATAATAATAATAATAATAATAATAATAATAATAATAATAATAAATAATAATAATAATAATAATAATAATAATAATAATAATAATAATAATAATAATAATAATAATAATAATAATAATAATAATAATAATAATAATAATAATAATAATAATAATAATAATAATAATAATAATAATAATAATAATAATAATAATAATAATAATAATAATAATAATAATAATAATAATAATAATAATAATAATAATAATAATAATAATAATAATAATAATAATAATAATAATAATAATAATAATAATAATAATAATAATAATAATAATAATAATAATAATAATAATAATAATAATAATAATAATAATAATAATAATAATAATAATAATAATAATAATAATAATAATAATAATAATAATAATAATAATAATAATAATAATAATAATAATAATAATAATAATAATAATAATAATAATAATAATAATAATAATAATAATAATAATAATAATAATAATAATAATAATAATAATAATAATAATAATAATAATAATAATAATAATAATAATAATAATAATAATAATAATAATAATAATAATAATAATAATAATAATAATAATAATAATAATAATAATAATAATAATAATAATAATAATAATAATAATAATAATAATAATAATAATAATAATAATAATAATAATAATAATAATAATAATAATAATAATAATAATAATAATAATAATAATAATAATAATAATAATAATAATAATAATAATAATAATAATAATAATAATAATAATAATAATAATAATAATAATAATAATAATAATAATAATAATAATAATAATAATAATAATAATAATAATAATAATAATAATAATAATAATAATAATAATAATAATAATAATAATAATAATAATAATAATAATAATAATAATAATAATAATAATAATAATAATAATAATAATAATAATAATAATAATAATAATAATAATAATAATAATAATAATAATAATAATAATAATAATAATAATAATAATAATAATAATAATAATAATAATAATAATAATAATAATAATAATAATAATAATAATAATAATAATAATAATAATAATAATAATAATAATAATAATAATAATAATAATAATAATAATAATAATAATAATAATAATAATAATAATAATAATAATAATAATAATAATAATAATAATAATAATAATAATAATAATAATAATAATAATAATAATAATAATAATAATAATAATAATAATAATAATAATAATAATAATAATAATAATAATAATAATAATAATAATAATAATAATAATAATAATAATAATAATAATAATAATAATAATAATAATAATAATAATAATAATAATAATAATAATAATAATAATAATAATAATAATAATAATAATAATAATAATAATAATAATAATAATAATAATAATAATAATAATAATAATAATAATAATAATAATAATAATAATAATAATAATAATAATAATAATAATAATAATAATAATAATAATAATAATAATAATAATAATAATAATAATAATAATAATAATAATAATAATAATAATAATAATAATAATAATAATAATAATAATAATAATAATAATAATAATAATAATAATAATAATAATAATAATAATAATAATAATAATAATAATAATAATAATAATAATAATAATAATAATAATAATAATAATAATAATAATAATAATAATAATAATAATAATAATAATAATAATAATAATAATAATAATAATAATAATAATAATAATAATAATAATAATAATAATAATAATAATAATAATAATAATAATAATAATAATAATAATAATAATAATAATAATAATAATAATAATAATAATAATAATAATAATAATAATAATAATAATAATAATAATAATAATAATAATAATAATAATAATAATAATAATAATAATAATAATAATAATAATAATAATAATAATAATAATAATAATAATAATAATAATAATAATAATAATAATAATAATAATAATAATAATAATAATAATAATAATAATAATAATAATAATAATAATAATAATAATAATAATAATAATAATAATAATAATAATAATAATAATAATAATAATAATAATAATAATAATAATAATAATAATAATAATAATAATAATAATAATAATAATAATAATAATAATAATAATAATAATAATAATAATAATAATAATAATAATAATAATAATAATAATAATAATAATAATAATAATAATAATAATAATAATAATAATAATAATAATAATAATAATAATAATAATAATAATAATAATAATAATAATAATAATAATAATAATAATAATAATAATAATAATAATAATAATAATAATAATAATAATAATAATAATAATAATAATAATAATAATAATAATAATAATAATAATAATAATAATAATAATAATAATAATAATAATAATAATAATAATAATAATAATAATAATAATAATAATAATAATAATAATAATAATAATAATAATAATAATAATAATAATAATAATAATAATAATAATAATAATAATAATAATAATAATAATAATAATAATAATAATAATAATAATAATAATAATAATAATAATAATAATAATAATAATAATAATAATAATAATAATAATAATAATAATAATAATAATAATAATAATAATAATAATAATAATAATAATAATAATAATAATAATAATAATAATAATAATAATAATAATAATAATAATAATAATAATAATAATAATAATAATAATAATAATAATAATAATAATAATAATAATAATAATAATAATAATAATAATAATAATAATAATAATAATAATAATAATAATAATAATAATAATAATAATAATAATAATAATAATAATAATAATAATAATAATAATAATAATAATAATAATAATAATAATAATAATAATAATAATAATAATAATAATAATAATAATAATAATAATAATAATAATAATAATAATAATAATAATAATAATAATAATAATAATAATAATAATAATAATAATAATAATAATAATAATAATAATAATAATAATAATAATAATAATAATAATAATAATAATAATAATAATAATAATAATAATAATAATAATAATAATAATAATAATAATAATAATAATAATAATAATAATAATAATAATAATAATAATAATAATAATAATAATAATAATAATAATAATAATAATAATAATAATAATAATAATAATAATAATAATAATAATAATAATAATAATAATAATAATAATAATAATAATAATAATAATAATAATAATAATAATAATAATAATAATAATAATAATAATAATAATAATAATAATAATAATAATAATAATAATAATAATAATAATAATAATAATAATAATAATAATAATAATAATAATAATAATAATAATAATAATAATAATAATAATAATAATAATAATAATAATAATAATAATAATAATAATAATAATAATAATAATAATAATAATAATAATAATAATAATAATAATAATAATAATAATAATAATAATAATAATAATAATAATAATAATAATAATAATAATAATAATAATAATAATAATAATAATAATAATAATAATAATAATAATAATAATAATAATAATAATAATAATAATAATAATAATAATAATAATAATAATAATAATAATAATAATAATAATAATAATAATAATAATAATAATAATAATAATAATAATAATAATAATAATAATAATAATAATAATAATAATAATAATAATAATAATAATAATAATAATAATAATAATAATAATAATAATAATAATAATAATAATAATAATAATAATTTATGTGTTTTTTTTTTTTTTTAATGACATCCTAAAGGTCTTAAAAATTAACCCGATACAAACTAATAAAAATTATATTTCTCTGTTTTTTTATTAATTTTCAGTTATCTATGTACATTTATACACACGAATATCTATGTGAAAAAATACATATGTAGGTACTTATAATACGTTTTAACCTCACCCAATCGTGATAATATACACAATATTTCTAAACTATAACGAGCACACTTTTTACACGTGTTTTTACACAAATCTAACTTGAAACAAATTTTTAACATACATCTAAAAACCACCCCAATGTACATATACAATAATATTATAAGTAAATACATTTAATTATTTTTACAGTTATTATTAAAAAATTCTAAATAAATTTTTCTGTTAGAAATAAGTTTACAAAATTATAATGTGTACTTACATATTTATTTTTAATATTATTTTCAATTTTATAAAAAATTCTAAAGTTTTGCTAATTATAATATTACAAAAAATACTCAAGTTAAAATTTTATTTTTGTATATTTGTCAAGTACACATGTAACTTTATTTTTGTATAAAAATGTAAATTTAAAATTTTGTTTTTGTACATGTTCACTTAATAAATTACAAAAATAAAATTTTAATTAAGCTGAATAAATAAACTAATTGATAAAATTAAAATTTTTAATAAAAATTATTTATAGAGTTATTCATTGAAAAGAATTCTTACTTTCTTCCTTTCCTTCGTTTCCTTTTTTCACAGTACTATTATATGGAAAGTATAAAATAACCAGCCTGTAGTGAAGACAATTATCATCATACCATTCTGGATTCAAACGTTTACGCGACTCAATAATAAAAGATTTTATACCAACTTTTTGTGTCTAATCCTTAAAAGTTCTGTGAAATATAATATGCTTTTTACAGACATCCATGAAAATATCTGGTAGAGCAACTAAGTTCATAAATATTAAAAAAATTCGCTTAGTGCTGTAAGTACTTTTTTGAATCATTTACAACAACTTTCACATTGTAATTACAGAATAGCGTTAAAGACCACGTCTCCAATAAATTATCTTATTGAGGCCAGTTCGACGTTTAGAAGAGATTTGTTATCGAAAACGTCTTCAAAAATATAATATGCATAAATATGTTTATGTAATTCGTTATGTTCAGTAGAAGTTTTTACTTCTTCAAACTCAGTATAAATTTCCATTGCTTCAATTTTCATTGTCTCATCTTGGTTCGATTCACAGTTATTGGACGAACTCGAGTAAAAAATTTTGGAGACCATAAATTTTGCCAAAATATTAAGTATGGCTACAGAAGGGTTGTTATTTTCCAATTTATCCTGATTAAAAGCATTTGTCATAAAAAAGTAGACATCACTTCCTTCCTTTAAAGTTTCTTTTAAGAATAAAAGAAATAAGTTTGGGATGAGCTTCACTTAAAGCCCACTTAAAGAGAAGGCACGTTACTTTTACTTTCACATTGGTAACAATTAGTCGCATAGAGTGAATCCCTATTAAAGCAACCAACTTTTTCTATAAACCTTACTATTTATATGTTGAGGTTTCGCCCATGGTCCTAATGGCAGGGGTAAATGTTCTACTAAAAACTTGGATTGCATTTTTTAAAAAGGAATTGGAAAAAATGTGTTGCCTTGTGAATTTTGCGCACATTTCCGTTTTTGTATTTATCTCTATCTCGAACAGTTCTTTAATTACTTGAAAACTGGCATTTCAATCTGCTGTTTTTAGGTCGCACTTCATCCACCCATTCTGCAAAGACTTCAACAAATGTGGAAAATCATACATACAAAACACTTTTTATCCATTAATTTCAAAAAAAATTTTCCAAAGATATTGCAAAATTAGAGAAGCATTTTCTGTTTATAGTGCTCTGATCACACGCTAGGGCACACATTTTTACACTAATGGGTTCTAAAACTCCATGTGTGTATGTATGCATTTTTCATACGTGATTCAAAATGTTACATGTTTCAAATGTCATTTTTGAAGAACTTAGTTGGAAAATACTTGCAGCGCTATTTTTGTTGGCTTTTTCATTAAAAATATAACAAACCTGCTTAAAATGTAGTGACATTTTCCTAATGAATTTTTGAAAAACGTTTTCAAAAAATACGTAAAATGTAATTGTTTTATTGACTCTTTCATTAGAAAATGCATACCTGGTTCAAAATATTAAATTTTTAGGGTCATTTTTTAAAAACCTGTTTTAAACACTGTTTTAAAAACTACATTTTGTGAAAGCCATATGCAATTCGGTGCTGATCTATGTGTGTTTATCCGTACAAAAACAAAACAAACATAGTTTACCCTATACAAAACAAAAAGGTCGTGCTCCATTTCTTCTTGTTTGCAACAAAAAATTTATTAAACCAATTTGCCTTTTAGTTGGTATCACTCCACTAAAAAAATCTTTTCAAGTAAGTACAGTGAATGGGAAAAATAAGATTAGCAAAAAATAAAGCATTTCAATATTCAGATGCATAACCCTATTTTATATTATAGATTCATAGAAGATTTTTGACGTAATAATAGGCCGCATTTCTGAAAGGAATTTCAGCGACCAGCGACATGAGGAATGACATTTTAAATTTCGACGGTGGTAGTGTTCGCTTGATGTGCGACTTCTCCAATACGTGAAGTTTGAAGGAATAGATTTGACGAACTTAGAAACTCAAACATATAGGTAATTGATTTCAGGAAGCTTTACGAAAGAATTATTAGTGGCAGATATCCATGATTTTATCTAACTTGGGTAAATCAAAGTTTTTTTCAACACTGGACCTTAAATCTGGTTTTCAACAAATAAAAATCGCTAAAAAGTATAGAGCAAAAACAGCCTTTAGTGTTAACAAGTGAAAATATTAGGTTTGGAGGTTACTATTTGGTCTACGAAATGCTCCCAGTATTTTCCAAAGAGCTATTGATGATATTTTGCGAGTGGATATAGGGAAAATATTCCAAGTTTATATGGATGATACTATCATCTATTAACCCGACGAATATAGTCACTTGCAACACATATATATTGTTATTAGGAAGCTTAAATCGGCAGTTATGAGTGTTTCATCAGAAAAATCAAAATTCTTTGAGACGGATATTCAGTTTCTTAATTTTATAGGTATAAGCGGCTCAAAAATATATCCTAACGAGATAAAGTCCATATTAGAATTTAGAGCTCCAGGAAACTTAGAATCCCTAAGGCCATTTCTTGGCTTATGGGTATATTTTAGACAATTGATAACGGATTATGCCTGCATTGCGAAGCCCTTGACAAAATATTTAAGAGGTGAAAATGGGCATGTATCAGCCAAAAACTCACGAAAAGTTTAAGAAAATCATGGTTTAGGAAGATATCTTACTGACATATCCTGACCATGAAGCCATATTTGAATTAACAACCGATGCATCGTCAGTGGCACTATGGGCGGTTTGGTCGCAGGATGGGAAACCGCTCACAATGATTTCGAGATCAAATGAAAGGGAATTACTAGTAATTTTTTTGGGCTCTTAAAAGCCTTAGACATTACTTGTATGGAATTACCGACATACATATCTATACAGGTCATCAACCATTATCTTTTGCAATGTCCGTTGAACTCAAAACTGAAGAGAAGGCGATCATTTATTAAAAAATTTTCACCAAAATTCTTTTACAAGGCCGGTAAAGAAAATATAGTCGTTGACACCATTTCACAACAGTATATAAACCGAATGCACGACGATAGCAGTCAAACGGTACATAGTGAGATAGCGCTTTCAAAGAGCATTACTTCTATAAAAGTTTCCGATCAACCAGTTTAGCTTTCATTGAGTGCGGACGAGCTTTTAAGCTTGCCGTTCTTTTTTAAATTAGATAACTACCTCTCAGTTGAATTAAATAAATTGAAAAGAATATAATAAATAAAATTTAAAACAAAATAAAAGATAAAGAAAAAAATAAAAATATAAATACAAAGCAAAATAAAATATGAAACAAAATAATAGAACTCACAGCAATAAACAATTATAATAAAAACCAGCAAAAACAGTTAAAACTACAATAAATTGTTAACATCGGACTATTTGTAAACACAAAAAAATATTTACAACAGTCATTACGGATTGCAAAAACAATATATGTAAATAAAGGCTCTTGATTCTATCTCCGTATATCATATTGTACATAATAAATTTACTTAATAAAAATAAACAAGCAAAACCGATTTCTTTTCGCTCCCTTGTGGATAAAATCCAGCATTGTCAATACAGTGCTTTTAGTACTATTTTCAGTGCTTTTTAAAATTTTCGACGCGGAAAACTTTCGAGTTAGTGTTTTATGCCTTTTTTATAATTTTAGTGCTTTATTTCAAATAATAATAAAAACTTTAGCAAAAAAGTAACAACACAATAAAAAAGTTTACACTGTACAAGTGAATTAAAAATGCTTATTTACTTGCTAGATGAGTTGTGTAGAGATTCAATGCTTAAGTTCCTTAGTACACGTAGCAAAGGACAAAACTTCTTCAAAATTTTGGTTTCTAATCTAAAGGCTTGCAGCATCGATTTACAAAATCGTCCTATATGCGCTACCCAAATCGAACACAGACTATAGACCAATCTCAATTTCAAATTTTATGTCTAAGGCATTTGAAAAATTATTATGTGCCCAAATGATCGCGTATCTGAGCGAAAATAGCTTGATGACAGGCAAGCAATCAGGTTTTTGAACCCAACATAGTTGTATAACAGCTTTAGTTGAAGTGTCCGAGAACATAAGACGGAATCTCGACAACAGCAGTGCGAACTTTTTAGTACTACTTGACCACTCTAAGGCTTTTGACACATATATATGTATGCTATTGAAGTTAACGTGTACGGTGCGGTCGTTATGACACCGTTAATCACCAAATACTATCTATCAAACTAAGGAATCTTCAACTACACATCAACGTAAACATCAGTTTTATCTTCGTACCTTTTCAACCGCATTCAATCCAACAACAGTTTCGAAGGGAGTTCCTGAAGGTTCAGCATTAGGGCCATTGCTTTTCTCAATTTACTCGAATGATTCACCAGAACAACTACAACACTGTAATATACATTTATATATGCTAGTGACGCTAAGGTGTACCTTAGTAGCCCAGTGAGCTCAATAGCGGAATATATCGAAAATCTTAACAGTGACTTGAACAGAATTAATCGTAGGGCAGCCAGAAATGGACTGTTTTAATCCGCAGAAATCGAAATTTTTGATTATTTAAAAGAGATCGCAACATACATATTACCGGCATTAACGTATTGATTAATAAACAACGTATTAAAAAAAAATCTGGGAATAGTATTCAAAAACAACTTGACTTGGTCAAATCAAAGTGTATCATTCGAGAGCCTTATAAATATAAAAATTCTTTGTCGATGACTTGTATAGGACTGGCAATTTTTCATTAATGCAGTCAGCGTTACCGTTGGTGCGACTAAAGTCGCATTTTGCTACTTTTTTACCGGCCAAAATCGTTATGTGCGACTTTTCAAAATGCGCTAAATTTTGATACTTTCTATAAGTTTTTGCCACTTTTGCCCCGTTTTTTGCTATATTAGCACCACTAACATTTTTATCTTTTAAATCGGATTTTTCACAATCAATTTTTCGTAATCGCTAGAATATTAATAAATAATATCAACTTTAGAAAAAATTTGCGTTATTCAAGAAGGTTTAACATTTGAAAGTCTGGTTTATATAAAATTTGTGTCCAATATATAAGGACTAAGTAAGTGTTTTCAGATTGAAACATCACAAATTTTATTTTTACTGAGTTACACAAAAAAAATTTTAGTGCAAATTTTTCAAAATAGAATACATTAAAATAACAAAGACTGAGAATACTAATATAAAAGATATTAAAAATATATACATAGGCCAAGAAGCTGAAATAGCAATAAATTTTAAAAATATAGCGGATGTAGAATGTATTGCAATAAAAACAAATATTTTAACTTTTTACCGAAAACTATGTGACGAAATATTATACCAAATCAATGATAAAAGCCTTAGTCTTAAGTTTTTTCAACCGAGCTCTTTTACAAGCAATGAAGATTTTACCTATATAGACCTCATTTCAGAATTGAATTATATTATAAGTGATCTAGAGGCTGTTATTAGCGGATTTAAATAATTAGAGTAGGCCAAGGAATAAATAATATGAATACAATTTTAAATTTAACAATTTTGAACATTTTTGCCACACAATAGGTAATATTAAAAATTAACTAAGTGAACCTTTGTACTTAAACTTATACACGCTGGCCGTGCATGTGTTAATTCACAGCAGCGTGTGCTCTGAACTATTTTTTTTTTAACTAGGCCTTGTGAAAAATAAGTTAACATATAGATTAAAAGTAGAAAATTGTGCATCCATGTTGTCTTCATTAAATTTATTAGATAAGGAAATAGAAACTTGGATTCCAAGGAGTGAACTGAAAAATACAGAAAGCAAGTTTCAAAAAAATAAATTTAAAATAAAATGCAAATAAATACAAAAGTTTTATTGGTCTTTATTAGCAATATTTACTTTGCTATTACTTAATGAAAAAAGAATCAGTTGTATGTATACAATTTTATACTCTCTTCTTTACAAATACATCTTATACATATTGCTATAAAGTTATATTATAAAAAATTTAATTTTAACATTAGTAATGAATTATTTGTTATTTATTAAACTATTGAATTATATTTGTTTTTCTCTGCTTAACTTTTTATTTAAATAAAAACGAAAAAACAAACTGTGCGACTTTTTTCTCTAAAATTCAACTTTTTGTGCAATTTTTTTTAAATCCCCTTTTTGTGCCACTATTTGAAAAAAACTCAACGGTAACGCTGAAGGCAGTACGTCGTTGGAATTCTCTTCCTCCTAACATACAACAAATAAACAACGCAACACTGTTCAAAAATATCTATGTATATCAATTCTTTAATAATTGAGCTACACGTCATATTTTTTTATAATGTTATTTTTTATATATATTTGTTATTTTTTTACATTTTTTATTGTCATTCCTTTTTCAATTTATATTTTAATGCTAAATTTTTAACAATTTTGTGTTTTATATATATGGAACGTTAGGTGGCGTAATTAGGTTAGATATGTAAAACACAAACAAAGCCCTCAATATTTGTTAGTGTTTGAAATGTAAATAGACAAGTCACTCAACTTGTTAGACGAACGTTTTTTACGTTCGTTATCTAGAAACAGGCTGTAAGAGTATGTTTATATGAACATGTGTCACTGTGTATATATCGCACACTAAATCATGAACAGTCACAACTCAAAATTTGTAAATGTTCAGGAGAGACAAAAAATTGTTTCTAGTCATACTGTGTTTCACATTGAAGTAAACCGTCTTAGAAAACAGTTTATTTATTTTTTGTTTAATTTTGTTAATAATTTTGCAAATAGGAGGTAATTTTGAGTTGTGGCTGTTTAACGGAAAATTTATTTAAATTTTTTTCATTGAGTTGTGTATTTTATGTCAAATATTGCCTCTTTAACTGGAAATAGATGTAGATTAACAAAAAATTTTTTTCATTAATAACGTCACAACTCGAAATAATACTAATTATGTGAAATAAAACTATTCAATTACTCATAATCTCACTGTCACAATGAAAAATAGTACTCTTTAGTTGATCATGTAGTTGATCAGGGAACACAAAAACAGGCACAACAATAATTTCTCTTGTAAGGAAGACAGTGATCCAAACCAAATATTTTGTAGTTGTTAGAGATTAGATCTGTGAATTGGTTTATGAAAAAAATGCGATTTTGATAGTTTTTGAGTTGTAACTGTTCATGCTTTAGTGTGCGATATATAAAGTAGCGAGCAAAAGTGGAAATATTTTTACGTAGAAGTTTAGGTGGAAAATAAAATAAAGCAAAACTTCAAACATTTATTCATTGTTAAGTTCTTTCAAAAAAACATTAACGAAAAGTATTAAATTCAAATACTGGAATGAGAGACAGTCCTTATAATCTGCATATGCTCAGTTTAGCACTTTTCGTTTAAATAGAGAGGAAATTATATATTTTGTACTATTTTTAAAGCTCGTTATTATTTGTGGTGTTTTTAACGCATTTAACCATACTCTCTGCAATATTATCCAACAAAGTTAAAGAAATACGTAATTAATTCATTGCCATAGTCCCAACATGTTCCCCAATGCCCAATGAAATGTTTTCGGGCTTTTTTATTTTCCAAAGATTCTCCATTGGATCGGAATTAGGGCTTTATACTGGCCAATCCATCGCTCTAATTTGATGTTGCGACAGCTATTCTTTAACAATTTGACGGTCTATCTTCTATCACCATCTTAGTTCTTTTGGGTAAGGGCTTATGCCTCTAAAAATATTTTCTTGGCACCAAAACATACTAGATAACTATTAAATAAGGACGTCAGTAAACATTCCACGGTCTAAGTACTTCATTAAAGCGGCTATAAAGCAACAATACAATCGCAAACAACCGGTTTCATCATCCGAAAATAACAAGTCAAGTCTAAAATTTCTTAAAAATTAAAAATACTAAAGTCTTGAAAACAGAAAACAACTAATTTGTACCGATAAGGTAAAACAACTAATTTGTACGGATAAGGTAAAAATTAGTAGTTTTCAGTTGGCACCGACTTTGAGAAAGCATCCGAAGTCATCTCGAAGGGCCAACTATTAAATATAGAAATATTTAATAATGTGTGTTTGCTTTCTTTGGTGACGGACCACCTGCTAAAAGTAACGGTAATTTGAAAAAAGTGGACTATTTAAATGTTTTACTAGCCAATATTCCAAAATTCGTTGTTTAGAGCCCTTACCAAAATGGTATACTCATATAGTATATAGTGTAAATATATATATACTTATAAATAAATATATATGTATATAATAGCACTTGTTCGTCAAAACGTTGTGAGTACGCTTATGCTAAAAACTTCACACGTTATTATGGTGTTGATTTTAGTGTTGCCAGCTCCCGAAATATAAATAGTACCCCACGTAGTGAAGCCATGTTTCATCCATTGTCACATATCGACGAAAGAATTTCATTTTATTGCGGCTTAACAGCGCCAAGCATTCCTCTGTAGCATCAATTCTGTTGTTTTTGGTCGACTGTGAGCTCACGCGGCACCCACTTTGTACAGAGCTTTTGCATACCCAAATACGAGGTACGCCCTTAAACTAGAAACAAAAACAATTTTATCAGATAAAAAAAACTGAATTTAGAAAATATAGAAAATATAGAATATATATATATATATATATATATATATATATATATATATATATATGATATATATTTCTTATGATATATGATATATATTTCTTATGATATATATGTATATATATATATATATATATATATATATATATATATATATATATTTATATATATATATATATATATATATATATACATATACATATATAAATATATATATATATATATATATATATATATATATAAATAAATATATAGTATATATATATATATATATATATATAATACATATATAAATATATAAATATATATAGAATATATACATATATATATATATATATATATATATATATATATATATATATATTGTTTCTGTATATATATATATATATATATATATATATATATATATATATATATATATATATAAATATGGTATTCTACCATGTCAGTAGAATAGTGACAGTTAAATCACGTCAGTCACAGATGGCTATATATAAAATATATATACATATATATATATATATATATATATATATATATATATATATATATATATATATAGAATATATATATATATATATATATATATATATATATATATATATATAGAATATATATATATATAGAATATATATATATATATATATATATATATATATATATTGTTTCTGTATATATATATATATAGAATATATATATATATATATTGTTTCTGTATATATATATATATATATATATATATATATATATATATGTATATATATATATATATATATATATATATATATGTGTATATATATATATATATATATATATATATATGTGTATATATATATATGTATATATATGTGTATATATATATATATATATATATATATATATATATATATATATATATATATATATATATATATATATATATAAATATGGTATTCTACCATGTCAGTAGAATAGTGACAGTTAAATCACGTCAGTCACAGATGGCTATGGACTTATTGAAAGACCTATTATTATAATTCAAAGAAAAATCAATACAGTTCGATAACAGCTCTGCAGCGTCTAATGAAGGGATCCGAGTTGGGATAATTTAATTTAATTGAAAGTGGAGAATAGTGACGTGCATACCTGTCGCAATGCAAAAAGATTTATTTGTAATTAAAAAATCAGAGAAAGTGTTAAGCATAGTTCTACGACTAATTAATGATGGAAAACAAAGATGATTCCATTGAAAGCTGCGTAGATAAAATAATAAAAATTGCTTTTAAACGGATTAGATAACGTTATTATATATCTTATATGTTGGATCCCATATAATTGAACCATATTCCAGAACAGGACGTAATAAAGGTGTGAACAGATGTTTTGTAACACAAGGGTCGTTAAATTCATTAGCCAAACGTTTGGTGAAACCAAGCAGACATCTTGCTTTACTAACAATTAAAGTAATATGTTGTACACAATTCAAGTAAGATTCTAAGATCAGTGAAAGTCCCAATGTTCTCCAGCTCAATAACACACAAAAAAGAAAACACGTGAAATGTGAAATGTATACGCCAACATTATTTTCCAACTGCAACAAATTTCTAGCAACATTTTTTTCAACTACGAAATAACATGAGTCCGCTAAAACATAGAATACATATAGTCTTTTATTATATGGCTAATAAAAGCTAATCCTATGGAGTGGTCAGAAAATGTAAATCGTATCGTTGTTATAGTGATTTTTAACCGCAGAAAAAATTATTTTATTGATGAAACAGTTGTACTGCACTGGTGTAAGGTCATCTTAAAAAAGAACAAAACTGATCGAAAAACAATTTAATAGCTTTCTAGTTTTTTTTATAGAACTTATATCAATAAATAAATAAAAATATTTTTCTAAAAATATTCATTATTTTTCTATGTGAAAAAATATTTATGTCCCTACTGAATATTATTTGTTATGTTGTTGGAGAAAACATATGGTTTTTGTTTACACATGTAAAACCATGTAGCATATCTTAGGACATAAAAACGATAAATTTTGAAAAACTGCTAAATAACTACGTTGGTTGCTTGTCAATTTTTTCGTACGAAAAAAGGAAAATTCCACAACATTTTGCACAAATTTGAACAGAGTGCTAGGCTTAATGATGATAGATGTGGCATTAATATTTACAAGACCTATATCCGACCAAATTGGTATACGACTCTCATGTATGGCCAGGTGATTCAAAGTCTATTTTGGAGTTTCTCGACCGTATACAGGAGAGGTCAAAGGTTCTTGTTAATGACGTTAGGGTTACCAACTCTATCCATTCACTAGATCATCGCCGCAATGTGGCGTGTGTTTCATTGCTCTAACGGAATGTGTTCTGACGAAATTAAGGAACTTATTCCCAGTAATCATATATTTTTACGTAGTACTCGTATTTCTCGTAGAGCACATCCCTTTGTAGTTGACTGTCCAGTCGCGCTGTTTGTTTGTGGAACAATCTTTCTGCGAATGTCTTCCCTGCAACTTGAAATATGAGCAAATTTAAATCGAACGTTCGCAAACACTACTCTATTTATTCTACATTCCACAACCTATTTTCCTAGAACTAGCACAATGCACTGCATGAGTAGGGGTTATCGCCTGAGTGCTGGTCTCAAGAGAAAAAATGCATTGTTGACCCTTCTTGAAATGGACAGCATTTCACTCCAGTATTATAAAATAACCCATTAATTTTGTGATAATTTGCCTTTTTAAAGCTAGAAATTAGAATTGTTAGCAGATTCAGATACATTGGTTGATGAAACAGATGGGAAGGATAAATTAACTTATATCGTAGGGTGATGACAATCTTCAGGTACGGTAATTGGTTCAGAGAGAACGACTGACACATCTACACACTTATTCATAAAAAGCAGATCCAAGAGTTTACGGTTATTATTATAAATTCAATTTACCTCGTAGAGACTTAAATCAAGTAAAGAGTTAATAAAGTTAATATATTTAATGTTACAGCCAGAATTACAAGGTGTATAGTAACCATCATTAGTTGAATGGCTCCAAGAAATCATGGGCATATTAAAATCTTCAACCACAATAATAGTGTCATTTATATGTTCAATGGTAGAATTAGTTTCAGAGTGTTCCTGATAAACTGCATCAGGTGAGTTGGGAGGTATATAAAAACAAGAAACCAAAATTCTTTTATGTATAAGTTTTACCACGTGACCTATGAATTCAATATCCAGATTAGAAGAAAATGACAAAGCTTTCAATGTAAGTAAGCTAGAAACTGCAATTAACACTTCACCAGCTTCAATATTAGTTACACGTTATATTACATATATAGATGTAAATATATAACATAGTTACCGCATAGTACTTCCATGTTCAATACGGTAATAGTGAGCCAAGTTTCTGTAAAAGCAATAGTTTGAAAGTTAAAAGCATAAATTTGATTAAATGAAACAAATAATTTTGTATTAATTACAATATTAATTTTGTATTAATTATTATAATTAAATAAGGGTAAATTTTTCAGTAAAATCACTCGGATTTTTTGGAGTTTTGTTCCCGTACATACATATGTATGTACCAGTCGGCCAAAAATCAGTGCAGTAGGTGTCTCTACTGCGTCGTCCTCGTTTTAAAAGAAATGGAAGTAGTGATCTGTCGTCGGTGCCGTCAATACGTGCTTCGCTTGACCGCTCATGTTGTACCAGTGGGCCAAAAATCAGTGCAGTAGGTGTCTCTACTGCGCCGTCCTCGTTTTAAAAGAAATGAAAGTAGTGATCTGTCGTCGGTGCCGTCAATACGTGCTTCGCTTGACCGCTCATGTTGTTTCTGTGTCAATAAATCTAAACAGTGCAATATTACAAAATAAAATATAACAATGATAAACAATAAAAGTACACAAAAGTGAACATAAAAAACCAATAACAGAACATATATGCATATACACACGTATATCAAAAGTCGCAACTCTTGACGATACATTAGTTAATAATAAAAAATTAAGAAAATAAAAAGAAAAATATATTTTTACAAGAACAACATAAAATTATCAACCAACAAAAACTCAACGAAACAATTTCTCAAAAGAGAATTGTGGAACATAGACAAAAATGACCAACAATCCTAACGGAACATACAATAACAATATTAAAATATATAAATAAAACAAAAAAATACAACATCATCAATAAGAACGAAAACAACAAAATATTAATAACAAAACAAATTATTGGAATGAAACAAATAACAAAACACTAACATAAAGAAATAAACACACACTTGACAATAACCAATTCGAATACGGGCAAGATTAAACATCGGAAAAATGAAGGACTGTTTGATCCATAGGAGAGAATTTAATTATGTGCCCTACCATTGGCAATAGTGCTTTCCCTTCCCCTCATTATTCCTTTCCAAACCATTGGGTGCGAACCACTTGGAGGGGTTGCAGTTGGATTATTCATTAGTGAAGTTATAACACTGGCTGCTGAATAATCAACCAGCAGTAACCCATTTTCTTGTCGTACGCATCCAGAGGGGGGTTGCTTGATTTTTGTTTACTTAATTTATATATTTATTTTTTCTTTTATTTGGTTGAATTTACGTAATGGCAGGACGCTTTCGGATTCATTTCTGCAATGTGCGTGGGCTACGGGCGCACTTTTTCCCGTGTATGCGCACATTTGTCTCCATAGGATGGATGTTTTCGCCTTATGTGAGACCTAGGTCTCTGAAAATGCTGATCCACAGGATTTTCATATCCCTGGGTATCACCTTCTGTCCCTTTTTAATTTTCATAGGGGTCTTGCTATGTACATTCGCAATGAAGTTGTGTACCAATGCCAGCAACATCTTGGCATGTATGATGCGGAATTTAACTGTCTATGGGTTAAGTTCAGAGTCAGGGCACAGCTTTTGTACTTCGGGTTTATGTACAGAAGCCCAAACGCGCGAAGAGAGGTTAACATGTCTGGCTTCGACTCTATTTCCGACTCAATATCGAGTATCCTTTCGAATTATCCGAACAGTGAAATTGTTGTTGCTGGTGATTTCAATGTTCATAATTCGTCTTGGTTACGCCATTCAGGCCGTACAACTCCAGACGGCCAATACGTTGAGTTATTTGCCGCGCACAATCACCTTGCGCAATTAGTGAATGAACCTACACATATATCGTGTGTAGATGGGCACCAGAACAATACCCTCGAACTTTTCCTCACTACACGCCCTAAAAAGTATGTAGTTGAGGTTCTAGCACCTCTCGGAAATTCGGATCATTGCACAGTTTCTGCCTCATTCTCGTCCACCGCTCTTCGCGAGGTTCCACCCATGGCTACGGAACGCTCTATTTTTAACTACGAGGATGCTCGTTGGGCTGAGCTCAACGATTTCTTTAGGCATTTTAATTGAAAACTTTGTTTCCTTGACTCAAATGTCGATGCCACGGCAGAAATGGTGGTGAATATAATAAGGCTAGGGATAGATATTTTCATCCCATCCAAAAAGCTTTCGAATAAACCTAGAAACAAATATTGGTTTAATCTGACGTGTAAATTGGCAGTCAGATCCAGAGAGGAAGCGTTCAGGAATTAGCGCAATAACAAATGTGCCCATACTGATTGGCTTCGCAAACAGGCGAGATCTTCATGTGCCGCAGTACTTAGACGCAAAAGGGCTTTATACGAGCAGCGCTTTCGTGCTAAAGTTTTTACTTTTCCGCGGGGAAATTCAATAGCAGTTTGTCCGTTATACCAAAATTCTACAATCTAGGCGTTTTTATTCTCTTAACAATATATATATATATATATATATATATATATATAGATTGTAGATTGTATATATATATATATATATATATATATATATATATATATATATATATATTGTTATATATATTATATATATATTGTTATATATATTATATATATAAATATATATATATATATATATATTGTTATATATATATATATATATATATATATATATTGTTATATATATTATATATATAAATATATATATATATATATATATTGTTATATATATTATATATATATATATATATATATATATATATATATATATATATATATATATATAGTTAAGAGAATAAAAACGCCCAAATTGTAGAATTTTGGTTTATTTTGTGTCACCCTGTCAATGCCATACATAATTGTGTACATGGCAGCACTGCCAATTAAATTACAATCTTACATGTTTAAAATTAACGGATAGAGGATATGAGATCATTTCCGGAATTTTCCAATTGTAGGCAATTAGGTATATAAGGAGACTGTTTTGCCTACGTAGTTTAGTTGTCGTTTTGCTGTCATAAGGTAAAGACGTGGTTAAGCGGAAATAAAAGTGTTGTATAAGCGAATATTAAGTTGTTGTATAAAGATAAACTGTATAAACGTTATACGTTTATTTACTAATAAATAAAACCGTAACAAAAATTAAGCGGTGTTTATTTTATTTTTTCGCAATTTAAACGAACTCAAACGTTTTCAAAAGGTTAAAACGTAACATGGGCTCAGAAATGGGATTGGGTAAAAATAAAATAATTAAACAATAAAAAGATGAAGAAAAATTAAATAAAATAAATAACTCAAACGGAGTAAAAATGAAACTCCAAGAATTAAAAGTGGACAGGCTCAAACGGGAATTTAATAAATTAGAGCCGTCAACTGGTAATGAAATCGAACTACAATAACGTCTGTTAGAGGAATTTCAGAGACGTGGTATAGACATAGATACCTACGAATTTGATGATGAGAATGATCCTGAGGTAAGTGACGCTGCAACCACAAGCAGTTTGGACATCAATACAATGCTTGCAGCCGTGATAAAACAAATGCAAGTTCAGAGCTTTCTAGCCAGTATTGAAAAGAAACTTGAAGAAACTTCTAATGAGAGTACGAGAAACATCTAGACCTGATAACGAAAAACTTTTGGCGCAGGTAAAGAATCTTCTAGAGCTGATAATGAAAAACTTATGGAAAAAATTAATGTAGTGGCTGAGGCACAAGAAACTTCTAGATCTGAAAACCAGAATTTTCCGGTAAAAATTGAAACGAAACTTGAGAAAACTTCTATTGAGCTATTAGAAACTTGTCGAGCAGAAATACGAGAAACTTCTAAAGTGACAACATAGAAGTTACAGGAAATATATGAGACGGTCAGTAAAAGAGTAATTGGCGTCTATGCAAAAGATATAGCCAACAGAAACAGATGGGACGATGAAGAGAAGGCCCTGGAATTAATTTTGGCCTTAATAGGTGCTGCAACGAAAATTCTAGTAACCATGCCAACCAGCTGCAGAAGAAACTACAGCGAATTAATGGTAGCGCTACAGCGTAAATTTGGCGATGAGCATAAACGCAAGCTGTGTCGTATGGAATTAAGGTGCCAAACACAAAAGGCTAATGAATCATTACAAGCCTTTGCAATGGAAATCGAGAGGTTGGTGCAGCTTACATCCCCAGAAGAAAACCACCCACTAGTAGACCATCTCAAGACCGAAGCCTTCGCTAATGGCATATGATACCCCGATGTTAAGCTAGCTGTATGTGCAACACAAAAGACAACCTTTTGCAGATACTGTGGCATTTGCCCTAGCACAGGAGACCGCTCGCACGATATCAAAGCCACAAGTACTCAAGGTGCGTAATATGGAAGCTGTGGCAGAGAAAAAGGATGAAATCAACAAAATAGAGGAGGTGATAAAGCGGAAAAACCGATAAATTCCACAGGAACTGTAAAGTGCCACGCAAGAGGTCAAGATCTGTCTCACCACCGAGATAAAACAAACGAGCCAACTACTATCAATCAAAAAAAGAGTCCCCGTTAAATTAAAACGAGCTAGCACTGGGGGACAAGAGCTAGCTCCTACTAGCAATATCAGTGATGCAGTAAAATAACCTTACAGCGTGCGGGTACATTAATGGCAGAAAATATACCTTCACTATAGACTCTGCTGCGACACGGTCTATAATCAGAGCCGATGTAGTAAAGTGTGAGAATAATAATAATATCAGACTACAAACAGCTACTGGGGAGTCAACCACCGTCTACGGAAAAATTGAGGTGAAAGTTACTATAGCGAACATTACTGTAAGCCATATTTTTATTGTCGACGATATAGTAGACGACGTTATCATTGGGATCAATTTGAATATGGAATATACCTCTTGACGTGGGATACCAGCATCAAGTACATGCCAGGGGAATAGTTGCTGTCAAGCAACAAAATTACCACCTCAGACTGAATCATTGATATGGGCGCGTATGGAAGGATATTGTGAGGACAACCTCTTGTGGGTAGTAAGCTCAGTAGATATTTAGACGGACTTGTTAGCCAAGGCCATAGTTAAGTTCAACCAACAGGGTATAGTCCCTGTGAGAGTGTTCAATATATTAAGTAACAAAAAATTCATTTGTAAAGACTTAGAGGTAGGCTATTGTGCTCCAGTAGAGGCGGTAAAATATAACGAACACTTTCCGCAACCTGCCAATATGTCAGCCAAGGACCAACAGCTATTTGACGAGAATGTAGAGAAATGGGTAGCAGGCTTAGCAGCCCCAGAACGAAAAAGTCAAAAGAAGCTAAAGAGGTAGGACTGTGTTTTCGCAACGAAAAATAAAAGTCAAGTCAAACAGGAAATAAACACTGGCGAAGCAAGACAGATAAAACAGACACTCAGAAGTATACTTCTGGCGAAGCGTGGTGAGGTTAAGGAGCTGGTCAATGAAATTGAGAAGAGCGGTGTAATTGAACCATCATCGAGTCCTTGGAGCTCACCTGTAGTCTTAGTTAAAAAGAAAGATGGTAGTACAAGATTCTGCGTAACCTACAGAAAGCTAAATGACGTCACTAAAAAGGACAAATATCCGCTACCAAGAATTGATGATACGCTCGACACGTTAGCTGGAACAAAGTGGTTCTCTGCATTGGATCTACAAAGCGGGTATTGGCAGGTAGAGATCGCAGACAAGGATAAGGAGAAAACTGCTCTTAGTGCGAACGGTAGCTCGTGGAAGTTTAAGGTTATGCCATTTGGGCTCTGATATGCCCCGGCCACATTCGAGCGGCTTATGGAGCGCGTGCTAAAGGGACTCCATTGGAAGACTTGTCTGGTTTACCTAGATGACAATGATGGGCCGAACTTTCGACGAACACCTCAAAAACCTGGCAAAAGTTCTGCAACGAATATCAATGGTTGGACTGAAATTAAGCGTGAAAAAATGTGCATTGTTCCAAAAACGGGTAAAATATTTGACACATATAGTTACAGCTGATGGCATTTCAACGGATGAAGATAAAATACGAGCAGTAAAGGACTGGTCTCGCCCACAGAATTTTCATGTAGCTTTTTGGGACTCTGCACATATTTCAGACGTTCGTGCCTAATTTTGCGAGCGTGGCAGCAAGCTTCCTTGGGAAGAAATCTAAGGCATATCATTGGGGTTAGTCACAAGAAAAGGCGTTTCAGACATTAAAAGACCTATTGTGTGCAGCACCGCTTTTGGCGTATCCAGTCCAAGATGAAAAATTCATCCTTGACAGAGATGTCAGTAGATAGGGTATTGGTGGTGTACTTTCACAGGTGGTCGATGGGACGAAAAAAGTTGTAGGCTACTATAGCCGAACGCTGTCAAAGCTTGAACGGAATTATTGTGTGACTCGACGTGAGCTACTGGCAGTGCTGGAATGCATAAAGCATTACCATAAGTACCTATATGGGCAACATTTTCTGCTAAGGACTGATCATTCCGCACTGCGATGGCTGCTGCAATTTAAGAGCCCTGAAGGACAGCTGGTACGTTAGATTGAGCGCCTCTAGACCTATGACTTTATCATTGAACACCGAAGTGTCATAAAACATGGAAATGCTGATGGGCTCTCACTTCGGCCTTGTAATTTGGAATATAAATATTGTGTGAAAGCTGAGCGGAAGGAATCCATCATTTATATCCGGCTAACGCAAATAAACGCAAACGAAGACTGGTCAGAAGCGCAAAGGAGTGATCCAATATTGGCAAAGACTATATCAGCAAAAGAAGAGGACAGACGGCCCACCAGCAATGAAATATCAGCAGAAGGTCCTCTTACAAAAGCGTATTGGGCACAATGGGGCAGTTTGAAGTTGATTAATGGATGCTCATATCGCTATTGGGGAAGTGAGATTGCAAAACTTTATCCAACCTAATAGTGGTGCCTTCCACTAAAATGAAGGAAGTCTTAAATGAGTTCCATAATGAAGCCAGCGAAGGACACCTTGGGGTGGCAAGGACTCTAGAGAAACTAAAACAACGCTTTTATTGGGTTGAGTGTCAGCAAGCAGTAGCGGATTCGATAGCAAACTCTACTAAGTGTATTGCAGCTAAGGGTCCAGTAAAAGGAAGCCGAGGTCAGCTGCAACAATACAACTCAGGCGCATCCTTCGAACGGATAGCGATGGACGTAGCAGGCCCGTTGCCTGTCTGTAATGCCGGAAAACGTTATGTTCTCGTCATGATGGATTATTTAAGCAAATGGCCAGAAGTGTATGCCATTCCCAATCAAGAGAAGAACACAATTGTATGTGCAATTTCGAAAAGGGCGCAAGTCCGAATATTTAAAATTTTATTTTGAAAAAAACTAATTATTTTTTAATGAAGTATAATAGTTAAAAAAATTGTATACGGATTATAATCTGAGGCTAATTTGTTACTGAAAATTACAGAACTATTTGGATATTGACTTTAATATATATGTTTGTTTATATATTTAAAATTAATGAGAGGTGCCCTTTTCGAGATAAAAAATCGAGTATAAAAAACTTAACGAAAAAACCATATTAATTTGCAGAAAATGTTATTTTAGGTATCAAAAATTTAAAGGCAATAATTCTACTAAAAATATATAATATACTTTTCTCAAAAATCTTCTTCAGGAAGCTCTTTTTCATTTGTAATAGGCGATTGAGTATTTTATCGTTAAATATTGTAAATTCTGCCGGTATATATTGCTTGACTTTTTATTTTAGCGGTTTTTATGACAACGCGCTTATATTTCTCGGTATTTCTTACCCCCCTTTTCTTTTTTCGGGTATAAAATTTTCAGAATCAGATCTCATTATTTAGTCGCAACGAAACTTTATTAGCTAATGGACAATGGAATGTGCTTATTTTAGTCACAAAAATATAAAGAAGAAGAAAAAATAACGGCTTTGCACCTTAAACAAAAAAAGCGGTGCTTGGTTGTATTTTTCTGTACTCATTGTTTAAACAATTATTTCGAAAAGGGCACATTTCTTAGAGTTCTGACGTTTATAAATATTTTCTCTATCTGCCATGACGTCTAAAGTAGAACGAATGCTAGGGATGTTAATATTTCAAGCGTAGTAAGTGTAGGGAGTTATTTTGGACTCATTGATACGAAAAAACGCATTTGCCAAAATGTGCGATATGTGCCCTTTTCGAATTGCATATTCAATTGTAAACGTTTTTGTGAACAACTGGGTATGCCGCGAAGGGTTTCCGACAGAACTACATTCCGATCAGGGTAAAAATTTCGAGTCTGCTATATTCACAGAAATGTGTGAGATATACGGTATTAAGAAGACTTGAACGACACCGCTTCACCCACAGTCTGACGGAATGGTAGAACGATTTAATCGAACCCTGGAGGAATACTTACGAAAAGTAGTGAGCGATCATCAGACGGAATGGGATGAACACCTACCGAGGATTCTACAGGCGTACGCATCAGCTGTTCATGACTCAACATCTAGATCACTTGCCAAGATTATTTTTGGGACTGAGCTAAAATTACCTGGCGACTTAGAGTTTGGTGTTAAGCCTACCACAGAGAGAAATGCCATTTACGCTGATAAACAGAAAAGCCTCAATGAACTTCACCAATTTGTGCGTACACGAATTAAAATCGTCAGCGATAGAATGAAAACCAGATATGATGGTGCAGCAAATGCGGAGGGCTTCTATGAGGGGCAATTGGTTCTACTCTACAACCCAAGCTTCAAACTAACTGGGTTGGACTTTATAAGGTAGTCAAAAGGTTAAACGATGTGGCATACAGAATACAGAAAAACAACAGCTCGCGATCAAGAATGAAGTGGTACATCTAGAGCGGCTTGCAAGCTATGGGAAGATAAATAATGAGCCGTGTTACGAGCAGTGTTACGAAAATAATAAATTGCAGAATTTTGGTATATTTTATGTCACTTTGTCAATGCCATACTCATTTGTGTATATGGCAGCACTACAATTAAATCATCCCTAGGTAACACAATCTTACACGTTTAAAATTAACGGATAGAGGATATTAGATCATTTGAGGCATTTCTTGAATTTTTCAAACTGTAGGCAATTAGGTATATAATGTTTGCTGTCATAGTTAACCGAAATTTTTGTGTTTTTTTCCTTTTCTCAGTTTTAAAAGTCTTTTTCAAAGTTTCATTATCAAATTTGATTAGAAATTTACGAAGTTAGTTACCCATTGATTAGTTTACCTGTACGAAAAATTCTACAATTTAAGCCACTAAATAATTAATATTAATCAGTAATAAAAACAAGCTAATACGAGTAATAAAATACGACAAAACTTTTTATTATATGAAAACGTCACATTAATGCACTACACTTTTTGGAGTCTTAAATATAGAAAACATTCCGTAGCATAACTTTAGTTATTGCAAGAACTGTTTTGTAATTTTTTTAAATTTTGTAAAGCTTTAGATAGTTTTAATTTTGATAATAATAATTTCCATAACATTCCATGAAGGAACACAGGACTTCTCGCAGTCAATGAGCCGCAAACGAGGGATTTACAGTTTAACGCCTGCTCCGAACGGCAAATATAATAGAGAAGTCGAAATTTTTTCTTTTTTAAAATGGTCTGGCCTCAGATTGAACAGAGGTTGGTAAGCGGGTGTCTAATCTACTAAATTGTATAAAATTAGGCTGTTGACATTATTCTGACGATCACAGTAAATTTATTCTTATTGTTTTATTATTGCTGTTAAGGTTTTTATAACAATATCTTGTAACTTATTGTCTAAACTCTTCTGTTTGTCTGCTTTTCGTTTATAGAAAACAAATAGGATTACGAGAAATTAATGCATTTTAATAACATATAGATTTCTCAATTTTTAAACTTCTGCTAAAATCTACTAAAACTTTATTTAGCCTACCATCCGACCAAACGAAAAATTTTCTACCAATTTTGGTAGAATTCTATCAACAGTGACAACACTGGTGGGTGAGTTTTCTTTATCCCAGGGCTTGTCAAGAGCACTACGCGGTGTAAATTGATTCTCTTTCTTTCACACCTAAATGTGCCCACACATTGAACAAAAATAACAACAAACAGTCAGTCTCTCAAATAAACGCTCAGCTAACTTTTTAAATAAATGCTTTTCATTAAACCCAAATATTTAATTTGCCAATATACGTTTTCCTGATGCACTACGTATGACGTTGCAAGACTAACTCATGTTATACCGAATATAAAAATGTATATAATTTTTATTTGCTTAAAGAGGCTAAAATTTATCTCAAATATATTTGATTCTTTAATAGTATATTTCTATTTATTATTATTTTTGCTATAAGTTTATTTAAGTGCGTTGAGTAAAAAAGAGTTGCTGCTAACTTACACAAAAGAGAATAACTATGTATGTTTGGCAAGCCCTGCTTGATCCATTTTTAAACGGGTATCTTGTGTTGTTGCTTACTTAGATTTTTATTTTTGTTGATATTTTTGTTTAGGTTTCTTAGTTTATATTTATGCATTTAGTTCATAGTTGAACCGATAAGCTCTTTTGAGCCTTATCTGGCTGAGAATTATCTTCAACGTATATGTATACAAACGAACGAAACCGAGCAGATAATAACAAGATAATAAATAAAATAACAAGTTTTGTTTAGTTGTGGAATATTTGTCGGCTTGCCTTGGATTAAGGGCTCGCCAGTTCCGGAGACCGCCTTGTCGGGTCATTTATGACCATGCGGGTTTCGAGAGGATCGATGTTTTTCTTATAGGGACTGCGCTGACATTTTTGGAACGTTGTCCGCCCAAGAGAATGGGATGGCGACCGGCTGCTTCGAGAGGAGGAGTGATATGGAGACCTTAAGGGTGCACGGATACCTGTTGCCTGAGGATCTCCTAACGCTGAGAGACGAGGGGCTGCTCTATGTCGACGAGGGCCTGCTATTTTATGGCAGGAGGGTTAGTACGCTGGATTTGGACAGCCTGGTGTATAACACTGCACAGTGAGGTGGATGTCTTTGCCCTGTTGTTGTTAATTAGTTGTAAGTAGTGTTTTAAGTTAGTTTTAAGTATACAAGTGTTTCCGTTTTTCCATTTTTTGCGGAATATAGTATAAGAGTTGATTTTTCTTGGTGATGTATTGTAGCTATTCTGCAGTATTTTAAGTTTTAGTTGATAAGTCTATAATAAGTATCATTTACGCACAGAATAAGTATATATATGATTAATTAGTTTAAGATAAACTAATAATTTAAAATTTAAATTTTTTTCTTTTTATCGTTTTTTGTTTTGTTTTGCCTGTTATTGTTTTTGTTCTTTTAATATATATATATATATATATATATATATATATATATATATATATATATATATATATATATATAAAATATATATAATATATATATATATATATATATATATATTTATTATATATATATTTTATATATATATATATATATATATATATATATATATATATTATATATATATATCTATATATATATACATATATATATATATATAAAATATATTTAATTAATATTTAATATAATATATATATATATATATATATATATATATATATATATATATATATATATATATATATATATATATATATATATATATATATATATATGTGTGTCTATAAATATAACAAACAACAAAAAAAAATAATAGCTGAGCTCGAAAAAAAAACACGTCTCTTCAACAAGAATGCCACTATATGATATATAGTTTTTTACTCTCAAATTAACGATTTTTCGATACAAATTAAATTGTTTACATGTCAAACGCAATATTTTTTAATACAAATAGATTTTTATTCGGAAGAAATTAAATTTTTTCAGTTTAAATTAAATCATTTTCACTTTTATTTAAATTTTTTCATTTCAAATTAAATTTTTTTCGTTTCAAATTAAATTTTTTTAGTTTCAAATTAAATTTTTTATATCAGGATAATAATTGTTACAATCAGAAGGCGTTACTGATTCCACGAATTGTTTAGTTGTAGTTACTAAGTCCATAGTACTCTCTAGATCAACTAGTACATTTCGTGCACAAAGTTTGGTTTTTGAAAAATTTTTTTCTATTGCACTTAGCATTGGAGAGTATGGAGGAAGAAAAACTAAATTATGCCCGGACTTCGCAACTTTATCTTTTACATTTAGAGTTTTGTGTGTTTTTGCATTGTCAAGGACCAACCAGGCACCTTTGATAGCTGTTATATTCAGCTAATTTATTAAATAATTCTTCAAGGAAAGATATAAAGGTGTTAGTATTAGCTGTAGAATGTGCAATTATTGCTTTGTATAAAATGCCACGTATGTTTGTAGCTGCAATATGGGAAATATTTCGTCCTCTAACGGTAGGAAGAGTTATTCGTGCAGCGGTATTTACTTTAGGTCTTGCCTTGTTTCTCTGATTGTGATAATTAAAACTGGATTTTGAATATTACTTTTTCTCTTGCTTCTGGAGGGTTTTGTTCGAAATTTAACGCATATGGTATGCGTCGCTGAATTGTAATGTTGCTATTTATATGATCTACATTGAATGCGCCAGTTGTTAATGTAATTCGCAAATATTTTAGTGCATTGTGTATACTCGTTGTACTTAAATCCACGTTATGAATTTCTCGATTTTTTTCTAATGCCTTTTAAGGCATGGCATTTAATTTGGAGTGACTGTTTTTTGTAATAATACAGCCATCAATTTTTTCCAGCTATGGCTGATTCAGCAATGGTTTTCCCTTCTTCATAAAACTCTATTAATATATTCTTTTCATATTGTTTTACTAATGCGGGATTATAAAGATTTAAGAAACAGAACTTTTTATAAAAACAAATTTAAAACACTGTTTTTGTAAAACTTAAAAATTTTTAAACAAAAGTTCGTTTTATTATGGTCATGTTTTAATGTTAATTTTCTGTTTCTTTCTGTTTATTCGCCATAATGTACAAGAATTACAATATTTTAATATATTAAAATACACAACATAAATAAAAAAATAAATTTAATTTGATGTAAAACAATTTGTTGTAAAAAAATTTAATTTAAAATGAAAAAAATTAATTTGAAATGAAAAAGTTTAATTTTAAGTGAAAATGATTTAATTCAAAGTGACAAAAAATTTAATCTGTGTTGAAAAAATTGCGTTTGACTTATAAAAAATTTAATTTGTACCGAAAAATTTGTAACATATTGTTACTTAAATAAGATTGGGCACCTCTGCGTTTATTACATCGCTAAAATTAATAAGCAAAGGCTGCAAGAACAACTACACGTGCTGTTTACAAATAACCAAATCTACAACAACAAACATTAGCAGAGATAAAGTAAATAAAAATAACACGGCAACAACAATAATTAAGCAGCAAAGAAAAGAAGTAACAGACAATAAACAAGCAATAACTAATACTAAGAGCTAAAAAAGATGTTTACATACGCATGGCTACAAAAGAACTAAAAAAAAATTAAAAGAAAGAAATGGAATCAACCTGAAATATCGAGAGGTTCGAGAGCTTTCGATGTGTTGTTTACTCAGCCACATAAAAAGCACATCGTTGCGAATAACAACCAGTTTAAGTAAAGTAAATTCAGCGAACGTGTTATTGGTGCGAAGAGAGTTTGTTGGTTAAACACTGTGTGAAGAGAGTTTATAAGGAGTAAACTCGTGAAGTAAAAAACCAGTTTAGTTGGAGCTTAATCAGTAAGGAGAGTTAAGTGTAGATAACCGCTGGTTGAAAAGGTTTTGATCGAACCTAAGTTATAACTACAATCGGGTTAGAAGATCTTTAGGTAAAAGGATCTGTCGAGTAATTGTTGTTGTTTACAAAGTTGTAAACAGACGGAGTAATTAATAATAGAAAATTGTTATTGCTTGTAAAAATCCGCACCAAACAGTGACTCGTCTTTAGTGTATCGGCTTTTCAATGTATGCGTGCAGGTTCTCTGTGCCCCAAATGCGACAATTTTGCTTATTTACATACCCGCCAAGATCAAAATGAGCTTCATCTGAAAAGATAATTTTTTTCTTTTTTCCATTCTGCAACATTACCATGATTTTCAGAGTAATGTCGCAATATTTCCCAGCGTTATTGAAGCGTATACACAACCATATTCGTTCAGCGAAAGGATAAAACTAATTATCTGTCAAATCAGACATGAGCTAAGTGTTACCATTCACGAAATAAGCACTAGTTGAAAAAAAACGTTAGATGGCGGACCCTTTATATATGTATGTATATTTGCCAAATTTAAATTATTTTTAGTTCTGGCAATTAAAGTATACTCTAGTTATACAAGAATGATAAACTAAATATTACACTTGCGCATGATTTCCCGTTAGATGGCGTAGTTGGGCTATTTGAAAGGTTTCCAAGTATTTTTCATATGTGAAAATTAGCATTTCTTCTGAAAAATGTGTGCATTACGTGAAAGTTGGCAGCCCCGCAATGTAAATTACATTGACAGTTTTCAAAAAAAATATTTATTTATTCTTGAAATATACATAGAATTTTGTGAAAAATTTAGTGAAAAAGAACGTTAAAAAAATTAACATTGTAAAATAAATTAGCGAAGTTTCTTAAAAAAGCTACAAAACAAAGAAAAACTAAAAAGAAATATTGTCGGAAAATTAAAACATGAAGTGTGCAGTCGGCAAGTGCAAGCAAAATAGTGGTAAAAAAGAAGTGAGAAATTTAAAATAAATAAAATATCCCGTATTTTTAATGAAATTTAATGAAATCGTATGATGCCATTTTTTTTTTAATTAAATGCAGAACAATTGATGATTACGAGCGGGTATATCCAAAAACACTTGTTGGAAGCAAAGGACATTGAAGGAAAGAATGAAGTGAAAAAACTTTTTTTTAGATGTAGATTGTACTTTCGAATGAGATTATTAAACACTGAAATTTCTCAAATATTAACAAAAGAAAATGGAAAAAGAATAAAATAATAACATAAAAAAACCTTTATTCACTTTATTTTATTTTCATATAATATTACAACTAATAAAATATTGTTAGATAATTTTTATTTATTGAGTTTTCAATAAATACATTTTTGAAAAAAAAGTTTTCGCTAATAAATAATTTTGTAGAAACAAAAGTTAAATTATCCCACTGTTATATTTACATATAAATATAATAGTTTGACAGTCGAAAATCGTTAGCCAACAGGAACACAAATTGCGTGACGTCATTGATTCAACATGCGCAAAGTTTTAATTTTGTGTGCGTGATGGCGTAATCTTTAGTTTATCACTCTTGATAGTTATATATATATATATATATATATATATATATATATATATATATATATATATATATATATATATATATATATATATATATATATATATATATATATATATATATATATATATATATATATATATATATATATATATATATATATATATATATATATATTTGTTTTCGTTCTGGAAATTAAAGTATTATTCTACTAAAAATACTTTCTTTTTTGACAGTTTGTTATATCAAAATGTTACACTGTGCGGCTGTGGCTAATATTTTAATATCCAAAGGGGAATACAAAAAAAAAAACGTCTTGGCTAAATCTTACAAAAACCTTATTTGCTATGCAATACCTTTTGGGTACTGTTTTGAATTTAAAGATCTCTAAAAGTGTTAATATTTCTTAAAGAGCTAAAGCCTTTGAGAGGGTTTGTTTTTAACTAAACATTTTAGTAACGTTTGTTACATGGATACATGGATATGTATGTACATAAGTAGGGGATGGATGATATACTACATAAACATTCACTAAAGTAAGAAAACAACAATTGAATATTTATTTTTCTTTTTAATATAAGTCTATAAGTTAATTCAAACAAAAAAAAATTAGTTTTGTAGACTTAAAGGCAGTTAACAATATTAATAAGCAAAATTTACAATATTCTTGTATTTGTTTAATTTGTGCAAGGAACTCAATAAAATTAACTAAATTAACATCACAAGAGTAAGCGTACAGGAGGTAACATATTATGGTTTTCTACAGAAAAATTTTTTAAATTTATTATTTTCTTGAAGTCATAAATGCATGGATTCCACCAAGTCTTGAATCACAGAGCTGGGAAATTTTAACCATTCTTCCACTATAATATATTTTAAATCTGTTCTTCCTTTCACCTTTCGTTTTCGTATTTGGCGGCCTAAACGGTCCCGAAGGTGCCCTATTGGGTTAAGAGCAGGAGACTAAGAAGGAGTTATCAGTTGTATATTGTAATAATGTAGCCATTCCTGGACGATAAGAACCGTATATTTCAGATCATTCAGCTGTTGAAATATAAAGGAGTCATTTAACACTAACTGCATTGCGCATTTCTAAATTTATTGTTTTAGAATATTCAGGCACAAATATTAATATAGCTTCATCAATAAAAACAAGAATTGGAAGAATTCTGGACGCTGCCATGCACCACCAATCAAACCACCTCCATGTTTTTTCGGTATAAGAATAACATAAGTATGTAATTCATTAACAAGGTAAAACAGTAAAATGCTGATATTCAAAATTTATAGAGATAACAGGGCCAAGGCTGAATGGGTTTTGAAAAAGCATTTAATCCTAAATAAATAGAACAGGAGACTAAGAAGGAGTTATCAGTTGTATATTGTAATAATGTAGCCATTCCTGGACGATAAGAACCGTATATTTCAGATCATTGAGCTGTTGAAATATAAAGGAGTCATTTAACACTAACTGCATTGCTCATTTCTAAATTTATTGTTTTAAAATATTCAGGCACAAATATTAATATAGTTTCATCAATAAAAACAAGAATTAGAAGAATTATGGTTGCTGCCATGCACCACCAATCAAACCACCTCCATGTTTTTTCGGTATAAGAATAACATAAGTATGTAATTCATTAACAAGGTAAAACAGTAAAATGCTGATATTCAAAATTTATAGAGATAACAAGGCCAAGGCTGAATGGGTTTTGAAAAAGCATTTAATCCTAAATAAATAGTTATTCCGCATTTTGAATTCTTAAAAAATTTAAATTCTTTAAAAGCTACCTGCGTTCTCAGCTACCTGCGAAAACTTTTTCAATGGACCTCTCAGCCAGATCGAAGTTGAATGAATTCAGTAGTCACCTTGAAAAATAAATTGTTTGTTGTGAAAAAAATTAAAAGTAAGTAACAAATACAGACATGTTTCCACCAATTCATTTTTATTATGATAGTGACACATACAGTTTTAGTTAAACAGGCTATTTAAAAATGTACTTTATATATTTTTAAATTTTATAATAATATTGTAACGTTTTTACCTTTTTAAACCATTTGAGATTTTTTTAATTGTGTTAAATTAAAAAAAAATATGTTGTTCTACTTTATGCACATATTTATTTCCACACTTTTACAGTATACAGTAATAACTATACAACTTATTTATCTTGCACTTAATACTCGCTTAATACACACAATTTTATTTGCGCTTATACACGACTTTACTTTACGACTGCGAAGCGATAGGTTAGGTTAAGTAAGGTGGTGGCCTCCCAAAAGGAAGGAGTCCCACTTAGGCCGGATATTTGGCCAATTGTGATGCCACATGCAAAAATGCCAATCCGGGGATCAAACAGTTTCCACAGGAAACCATTCATTCTCCAAAATAAATCTCACAATTGCGGATACACTTATCCAGGAGAGCTCAGTCAAAGATGACAAAAAGTAGGAGTTCAAGAGCCTTCGCCTTCTGGCAGCAAGAGCCTCCTTCTCCTCGAAACCACAACTCCTGCAGAAATCATTCGAGGGAATGCCAAGTCTATCGGCATGCCTCTCGATCAGACAGTGACCCGTCAGGACCGCAATTGTACGGTATATGGCCACCCGACTTGGGAAGATAAGACATTTAGTCCTCCTTTTGTCGAGGTCAATCCAGCAGAGCCCTCATGCTGCCAATTATATTGAGCGTCGACATAAACTGACTGGAGAATATCCAGCTTAACCCAGGCAATCGGGACACCAATGATAGGCTCTTGCTTGAAAGTATCAAGCTCAGTACCCATCCCGGCCAATTCGTCAGCAACGAAATTCCCGGCGATATCTCTGTGTTCCGGAACCCATATAAGAGTTACCTTCGAATGAGCCGAGATTTCCATAAGAAACCTGCGACATTACTAGGATAGACGTCGAGGTGAGATTAGCGAGAGACCCTATCGCAGCCACACTGTCCGAAAAGATTAGAAGATTCTCAGAGAGAATCTCTTCGTCCAGCAAGCACTGCACGGCCTTCAGTATGGCGATCACCTCTGCATGAAACACACTAAAGGGTCCGCCATCTAACGTTTTTTTTTCAACTAGTGTTTATTTCGTAAATGGTAACACTTAGCTCATGTCTGATTTGACAGATAATTAGTTTTATCCTTCCGCTGAACGAATATGGTTGTGCATACGCTTGTTGCAGAATCAAAAATCATCTTTTCAGATGAAGCTCATTTTGATCTTGGCGGGTATGTAAACAAGCAAAATTGTCGCATTTGGGGCACAGAAAACCCGCACGCATACATTGAAAAGCCGATACACCCAAGACGAGTCACTGTTTGGTGCGGATTTTGGTCCAGATGCATAATCGGTTCATTTTTCTTCGAAAATGAGCAAGGGGTGGCCGTTACACTCAACGGCGATCGTTATCGGGCCATGTTGAACCAATTTTTGTTCACAAAAATTGAAGAGGAGGATATTAGCAACATTTGGTTTCAACAGGACGGCGCTACGTGCCACACAGCCGAAGCTACACTCGTTGTTTTGCGCCCTGTTTTTGAAGATCGAATTATCAGTCGCAGAGCTGATGTCGTTTGGCCACCTTGGAGCTGCGATTTGACGCCATTGGACTATTATTTGTGACGTGCCATTCCATTATTAACCGGAAGGATTGTAGTTTCAAATAAAAAAAGAAATTTGAGAAAATATTGAGTAGTTTTTTTATAGCATTTTCAAAAAAAATTATTTGGCGGACCGTTTACAATGATCAGTCAACCTATAAGACAGCCTTGTGTCAGAATTTTTCATAAATACACCACATCCCACTCTGCCCGACATTAAAATGGCCAGGTCATCCGCATAACCAAAGACCCTAAAACCACACCGCTGCAGATTACCCAACAGCCCCTCTACATCGTTGTTCCAAAGCAAAGGCGAGAGGACCCCACCTTGTGGGGTACCTCCATTCACTACTCTTACCAAATTAGCCTCACCAATGGAGGCTGTAATAGTCCTCTCAGTTAATAGGCCCTGCACAAACTTCACCACACATTTGCTCACATTACGCACTCTGGGAGCTCCAACAATCGCCGTCGAATGGACATTGTTGAAAACCCCCTCCACGTCGATAAATGCAGCTAGAGTGTAAAGTTTGCTGGGCAAAGCCTTCTCAACACATCCCTTGTGTAGGCGTGCTGAGCACTGTTGGGAACCGTAGGAAATTATTTGGACCGTATTTCGTTGTCCAGAATCCTCTCCAAGGTCTTCAAAAGAAAAGTTGTCAAGCTTATAGGCCTGAAATCCTTCGCGGTGGAAATAGAGGGATTCCCCGCTTTGGGGATAAAAACAACCCTCGCCTCCCTCCACCTGATTGAGATATAAGAGTACTGAAGACAAGCATGATAAATATCCCGCATCCAAGAAATTACCATGTCAGGTGATTCCTGAAGGTCAGCAGGTATGATGCCATCCGTACCGGGTGCTTGGTATTTCGTTGTCCAGAATCCTCTCCAAGGTCTTCAAAAGAAAATATGTCAAGCTTAAAGGCCTGAAATCCTTCGCGGTGGAAATAGAGGGATTCCCCGCTTTGGGGATAAAAACAACCTTCGCCTCCCTCCACCTGATTGCGATATAAGAGTTCTGAAGACAAGCATGATAAATCCTCCGCAGCCAAGGAATCACCATGTCAGATGATTCCTGAAGGTCAGCAGGTATGATGCCATCCGTACCGGGTGATTTGTATCTTTCAAAATTGTCAATGGCTTATTGAAGGTTGCCTGCTGAGGGTAGGGTAGCCTGCTGAGCAGTTGCATCCATTCGAGGGGAGCTACAATCGCGTTCGCAATTACCCGGAAAATGTGCATCAAGGAGTACCTTTAAGGTCTCTCATTGGAAGAAGTCCAGAAATTATCCGCAGATCGTATAGAACCTACAACATAGCCGGACCCATGAGAAGTGTGCGAAGTCTACCAGCCTCACTGGACTTCCATGAGCGCCTCTTCGCCCTCCTTATCATTTCCATAAACTCCCGCAGTTTAGCTCTATAAACAGCCCAGTCGTTCGTCAACTTAGCCTCATTAAGCACCCTTCGGCACTTGCGCCTCAAGGCCGCTATCTCGGGACTCCACCACCTAGGCTTAAACTTGCCCCTTGGGATTTTGCCCCTGCAGTCCTATAGGTGTCCGTCAGTTTATCCACCATCCTATCCAAACTATCCACGTCATGAATGACTGGTAGATCACCAAATCTCGCAGATAAAACTGACCTTAAGACCTCCCAGTCAGTGTTCCTCCCATTACGGCAGGGCCCGCTAATTCCCTGCGGATCCTTTCAAGGCCATACGTTATGTATGCATGCTCAGACAGGGAGCAGTCGTCATAGACCCTCCAGTCCCGAAAACACTCCCTATGAGAGTCGCTGGCTAGCGTAATATCAATAACCTCCCTTCGTAGTTAATTATAGCTTGTTACCAGAGTTCAAATTAGACAAGTCACATTGCATAAGAAATTCAAAAATTGACTCACTTTTTCATTAGCGTTAAAACTACCCCACATTAAGTAATGGGCGTTCACATCGTCACCAATCAGAACTGGCATTCTCTTCGGCCTCGCCTCCGCCATTAGCCGCCTTAAACAATCGTCAGGCGGGAACGAGTCCTCATATGACATGTTGCAGGAAATTATCCAATATGGCTGCCCGTTAGGTGTAACTGCTACCGCTGTTAAATCATCATTGCTAAAATTATTGAGAAAGAAATGATTAATCTCATTCTTTATCAAGATACAGGCTCGAGAAGAGTCGGAGAAGAAGTGCTGCAAAAGCAGCCTTTGAATGGTGAAGATTAGTCTGCAATATCCTCACCATCATCGGCTGCCGTTAAAGTAATATCCGAAAACGGACTTTCCCGCCACATGGACGACAACCCCAGGTCAAGGATAGAAGAGAACACGCTAGTAGAGTCACCCTCTGCTTGCTCAGCCGTGGTTGCCCGAATAGGTTGCACCTCCTCGGGAAGTTTCGTCGCCTCAGCCCTCTCATTGGTAGGCTTAGCTTTGACGCCATAGAAGATGCAACCCTTCCGAGCCTCCAGAAGAGGAAGCGACTCTTTATTTAAAATGATGATTGCCTCCCTTAACCTATTAGAGGGTTCCACAACTTTAGCCAAGCGCCAGTCGCTAACCGGCAAATCATCATTCGACATCCCGATGAGATCCAAGATCTCCTCAGGATCTGCGATGTCTGCAGGCAGCATGACACAAGACCTAGGTCTGTTAGGAATTTGGTCTTTAGCAATAACACAAAGCTGCGCTCCAGGCAAAATTTCCACAAGGTCTTCAATGTCAAGTCTATAAAGATACGCTGAGCGTTGATCACAAGTTACCAGATTGACATGACCGTGGTACCAACCTGCATCATGAACACGCGGGAAAGGACCAGGGTTAGCCGGAAAGACCTTCCTGAATGATCGAAGCAAAGCCGATTCGACCAACTTCCAATTAGCTGGAGTGATGGTTCCTTCAGCATGGCTTCGATCTATAACAGCTTAGACCAAGGCATCTTTCGCCACCGCGTTATAGAGCCTGGCTACGCCCGAATGAGGCTGAACCTTGGGCTTTTTGGAGTCTTGCCCTGTCGCCACCTAGCTTTCGTCCGACCGCTGCCTTTTGGGTGTGTTTTAGCAGCACCTTAGGACTTATCCACACCTTTGTCTGGCGCCTTAGCACTCCGCTCTGGTGGGACGATTTTCCGCGCCCATTCCAATTTTTCCCTATCTGCCTCTGACAGCTGGTTGGACATAATTCGAAGTGCGGCTCTCCGATTTCTGTACCGCCTCGTCTGTTCCACTCTGGCCGAAGATGAAGAGCCTTTAACAGCAGTAGCCTTATTGCCTGGGTTAACCTTGGCAATTCGACTGCTCTGCGAAGGTATACCTTGCACACTACTGCCAGAGGGTAAACCGAGGGTAGGCTGGGCCACAAGTGGTGGTCTTTCCCTAGAAAGACCTAAGCTGCCTTGAGAGTTAGACAATTTGTTCGAAGAAGACCCCCTTGAGGGTTGAATGTCTTGCTCGAGACAGAAAGCCCCCCTAGTTGGGCATTGAAGCAGAGCCCAGAAGCCCCCTTTTGGTTGGGTTCCGTACAGGCAATCTGCGAATCGGTCGATATGTCTGTATTGTCAAATTTGTTTAATTTAAAAGAATTCATTTTTGACCCCACGAGTGTGGGGGAAAATATGTCGACCAGGTCATAGTCCCCTATAACCTGGCGAGGTCATACTTATTCACCGAAGTGAACAGGTATCGGTGAAGCTCCGTTCGCGACCAGACTATTGCTTTCTTTTCCTATCCTAGGAAAAAGGAGGGCCTCCGGCCAGGCTGACCCTTGGCACGGGTCGCATTTCAAATTTGTGAATGTGAAAAACTTAAATTGGCACCATTGAAATATGTGAAATAAAGTCATAAGCTTGTCAACAAGGATACAGGTTAAATAAACAAGGACACCTTCAGAAACATTAGGCAAGTTGAACAATAGTGTACCGAAACGACTTCGAGGTGTCTTTATAGGTACACGAAACAAATAATAAGTAGTTATAATTTGATATAGAAGAACATGGATAGATACTTGGAACCTGATCTCTCAAAGGAGGGAACTTAAGTTGCAGCTAAACAACAACAATGTAACGAGGCAGCAATACAAACAGCAGGAGAAAGAGGTTAACTAAGCTGCACGAAGAGACAAAATGAAGTTCCTAGAAGGTCTAGCTAGAACAGCAGAGGAAGCAGCTGAACAGAATAACATGAGAAAACTACATCAGACGATAAACTATCTCACAAATAGAATGTGTAGACGGAACCAAGCGGTTACTAATCGCAATGGAACAATTGTATCGAATAGTAAAGCACAGATGCAAAGATGGAGGGA
>JAKWBJ010000242.1:35000-67500 GCA_023159175.1 Wohlfahrtia magnifica | reverse complement strand
GGTACAAGTCGAGGACGAAGCTCACGAACAGGCTTTATATGACTACATGGACGGCGAAAGATACGAAAAGACAAACTTCAACCCGGATAACGTTGACGAAATTCATTTTTTAGATTCAATTCGTCCACCCGTCCATATTTCGAGTGTAGGATGGACAACGGACAAATTCTAAATTTTTTAATCGATACGGGTTCGAATAAAAATTACATACGACCGGATCTAGTAAAAAAACCTATTCCAAACAGAGAGAACTTCTATGCAAATTCGATTGCAGGAAAGGTAGAAATCCTTTTTCACACTAATACCTTTCTCTTTGGTCGAACAGATGTGCCAGTAAAATTTTTTCTATTGCCAAATTTGAAGACATTTCACGGCATACCATACCATTGACGCTATTATTTACACTAAGCATAACTACATGGAAATTGGAAAGGGAAGAAAAATTCTGTTAAAGGAATTTCCAACAAATAGCATTAATATGACATAAATTCGAACTAGCCATATGACACAACGACAAAAAGATATGCTAAAAAAAGCCGTTTCCACATTTGATAACCTTTTTTCGGCCCCTGACGAAAAACTGACGTATACCACAAAAGTTACAGCGGAAATACGAACGAAAACGGAAGACCCGGTATATTCTAAGACTTACCCTTATCCTATGAGTTTGAAAAAGGAGATTGAATCTCAAGTAAAAACCTTATAAGAAGACGGTATTATCAGGCCATCAAAATGTTCCTACAATTCGCCGGTGTGGATGGTCCCCAAAAAGATCGACGCAAGTGGGGAAAAAAAGTTTCGAATGATGGTAGATGACCGCAAGCTAAACGCGGTTACCATAGCGGACAAATACCCCCTACCGAAGATTAATGAGGTGCTTGCTCAATTGGGAAAAAGCAAGTTTTTTACAGTACTCGACATGAAAGCGGGTTTCATCAGATATCCTTGAAGGTCAAAGACATAGAGAAAACAGCATTCTCCATTAATAATGGTAAATACGAGTTCACTCGTTTACCATTTGGACTAAAGAATGCACCAGCAATATTTCAACGCGCGCTGGATGAAATTCTACGTTCTCATATTGGAGTTAGGTGTTATGTCTATATAGATGACATAATCATTCTTAGCCCAAATGAGGATCAACATATAAACGACATTTCTGAAATATTTCGAACTTTACACGAAGCTAACATGAAAGTTCAGCTTGATAAGTGTGAGTTCTTTAGAGATAAAGTTGAATTTTTAGGGTTTCTAATTTCTCACAAAGGTGTACAGACAAACCCCACGAAAGTTGAGGCTATTATGAATTTTCCATACCCCAATACGTTAAAAGGTTTTCGATCCTTCCTTGGATTAGCCGGCTATTATCGCCGCTTTGTCAAGGATTATGCTAACATTGCAAAACCCTTAACAAATGTCTTAAGAGGGGAAGAGGGACGGGTATCCCAAAGCCAGTCGAGTAAGAAAACAATTTATTTAGACGAAACTGCAAAAGAGGCATTTGAAAAGTTAAAGGAAATATTATCATCAAGGGATGTGATCTTAACATACCCCGATTTTAACAAAAGTTTTGAGCTGACAACAGATGCTTCGAATTACGCGATAGGAGCCGTACTCAGTCAAGAAAATAGACCAATTACATTCATCTCTCGTTCTCTTAGTAAAACCGAAGAGAATTACGCAGCTAACGAGAGGGAGATATTAGCCACTATATGTTCCCTGAATTCACTCAGGCACTACCTATATGGCCGCGCTAAGGTAATTATATATACAGATCACCAACCGCTTACATATGCCTTAAGCAACAAAAATAACAACGCCAAAATGAAGCGTTGGAAGGCAATACTGGAGGAGTACAATTATGAACTTCACTATAAGCCTGGCAAAAGTAACGTGGTAACAGACACTCTTTCAAGACCTCCGTGTAATAAAGCTGTCGGTATTAATGCCTTAACGGCTACTGTACACAGTGATAATAGTTCAGGTAAAAACTTAATTCCAGCAGTAGAATGCCCTATTAACGTTTATAAAAACCAAATTTTCATCCTTATAGGAGAAACAAGTGAATATCAATTTAAACTTCCCACATTATTACAGCTCCAAATTATTCACAAGAAGACCTTGTAGCAATCCTGAAAAGGTATCTCAACCCAGATATAGTAAATGGGTTGTTTACAAATGAAAGAATAATGGGCAAGATGCAATCAATATATCCAATTTATTTTTTAAATTATAAGATAAGGTACACACAGACAAAAGTAGAAGATTTGACAGACATTGTAAGACAGGAAGAAGAGTCACTAAAAGTACATAAAAGAGCTCATAGGAATACAAGGAAAACAAACTGCAACTCGTAGAAAAATTTTGTTTTCCAAAAATGAGCGAAAAACTTAAAAAAACAATAGATCAATGTAGGGTTTGGAAAGAGGGAAAATATGATCGCCATCCCAGTAAATCTAACATGTCAGCTACCCCAATTCCCCGTTATGCTGGACATAGATATTTGGTCCACCGAAAAGCATTTCGTACTAACTGCAATAGATAAACTCACAAAATACGCTTAAGCGATCCAAATAAATTCCAGATCAATTGGATACATCCGTGAACCTTTAAGAAAAATATTATTTAATTTCGGAGTTCCTAGAATTGTTGTTATTGACAATGAAAAAGCTTTAAACTCGGATTCAATTCGATTTATGCTTGAAGATCGATTGGATGTACAAATTTTTAAAACTCCACCTTATAAAAGTACGGTAAATAGCCAGATAGAGCGTTTCCACTCTACCTTATCAGAAATAATGCGTTGTCTCAAGACAGACAAACATAGAAATTTTAATGAGTTATTGGACAGATCAGTTTATGAATATAACTACACTATTCATTCTACCACAGGTAGGAAACCAATTGAGCTTTTCTTCGAAAGAAGAGTAAGCACTAGTCCGGAACAGTATGAAAATGCAAGGAAAGAAAATATAGAAAAATTAGTAAAAAAACAGCAGGACGATTTGAAATTTCACAACAAAAAAAAGGAAACCATTTAAGAACTATACACCAGGTCGAACAAGTTGAGTGACTTGTCTGTTTATATGTAAAACACAAACAAAGCACCAAATTTTTGTTAGTGTTTGAAATATAATAGACTTCACTCAACTTGTTAGACGAACGTTTTCTTACGCTCGTCATCTGGGAGCAGGCTGTAAGTGAATTAATTCATTCTCTCTCAATGTCACATACCTTTCTGAATGTATTGTCTCTTTTCTGAAAAATGTTTCTTTTTGCTTAAATTGTTATTTTAAAAACAGAAACATTATTGATATTATTTGAAATAACATTTTGTTTTCTTTTAGTACAGTTTAGAAAATATTTAATAGGCATATAAGAGACTTCAAAGTGGTTTTAAAATTGTCATTCTAAAAAAAGGATTTTTTTTTTTAAAATAGGTAAACAACGGAAGCATAAAAAATTTGACGAAACATTGAAAAATTATTATTGAACAAAATCAAATTATTTACCCATAAAAAATTTTAGTGACCGCTTAAAGAGTTTTCTTAACTCGTTCTAAGCCGTTGGGTCGAAATGGGAACACGAGTTGGGAGAGAGAATATAATATTACTTGGAAATAGTTAATAAAGCAGTACATTATTTAGTATTGGAGAGTGTAGTTATTGAAGAGAATTTAAAAAGTTTACTCACTCAGTGTACCGATAGATTTGAGTACATCTTTGCAATATTTAAAAAAAAATATTTTTGCTTCTCTGTATCACTAAAACTAATCGGTGAAGAAATTTTGAAATTATTTCCTATAGTTTTCTTTGACTGTAAATAGGTTTTATAAGATTTACACAAATTAAACAAGATATCTTTTTATTTTGTACATAAAAATTTAAGTAAATATTTTTATGAAAAGCAATAAGTATTAACTTCAGGTAGAATTCACTTTAAAAGATACATACATTAAGATACATACATTAAGTAATAAGTATTAAGCTCTGGTATAATTCAATTTAAAAGGCATATACATTAAATAAAAGATAAATTAAATTAAAGATAAATTAAATAAAAGATAACAATTAAATGATTAAAATCAAATTTACATATTACTATGTAAAAACACCAGCTCTTCAACTTTTTCCGACTTTAAGTGTTCGTCTGTGATTAATAATCTGACCCGTTGCCGAAAATATTTGTTCGCGCGGAACAGATGTTGCCACTATGCATAAACGCTTCAGAGCATATGAGTATATTCTTGTATATACGTGCTTTCTTTCTTTCCTCCATAGTAGTGGGTCTTGAGTTCCCTCCAAATACTCCTCATTTAGGTACTTGTCTAATTTACGAGATCAAGCAGCTAAACTGCTGTCTGGTCTTACGGTTTTAATAAAATCAAAATCATATGCCTGAATTTTCTGCTGCCACGGTGCCAGTTGTTCTTGCCGTTATCTCTTCAATATTTGGAAGTCTTACCGTTCAAATTTTATTCCTAAAGATCTTAGGGCATACTCATATAAGCCATAATTTGTAAAGCCTTTACGCTTAAAGTGTGGGTCTAAAATAGTGCTTTCTGCATACAAAAATTTTCTTTCAAAACTTACTAGGCCCTTTGAAGATTGGCTATCATATTTTGCACTTTGTCATTGGCATGTGGTAATTAATACAACCTTCCAAAAGATTGCATAACACTGTAACTTTCGACAGAGTAATATTCCTTTCTCCTGAGACCTCGATTGTTACTTCATAAAAAAGCAATAAAATGGGTATTTCCGCACCAACAATTTACCAATCTTCAATACACAATTCCAGTTCTGGGCGGTTAAGCGCAAGAGTAGAAATAACGACATTTTTAATTCAAACATTATTTGTAACATTTCATATGTTGAATTCTACCTGGTTGGAACATCTTACTTTCTTAATATCAGGGAGATTCATCTGTTTTTGTGCGGTAAGTAATTTACTTGATACCTGAGAACTTTTATGGAAATATTCAACTATTCTTTTTAATTTGTTAATTGTATCTGAGATTTTCGCAGTCGCAGCTTGAACAATCAAATTCAAACTGTGTGCAAAGCAAGCGAGATTCCGCCATTCCCCTTGACGGATTGCAGCAACTATGTTAGGGGCATTATCACTTACAATTGAAGACACTTTGTTTTTTATTCCAAAGTCAGAATTAATATTTTTCAAAAATTTGTTTAAGTTTTTGGCCGTAAGCCTAACTTCAAATTCCCCGCACGAAAGCAAATGTGACGCTAGTTGTGTATCGGTATTTACATAATGAGCTGTTACAGCTACGTAACTAATATTTCCTCTAGGTGTCCAACCGTCTGTAGTTAGACATACGGCAGTGGCAGACTGAAAATTTTTTTAACCTTCTGTAAAATTTCCACATAGACACCTGGAAGTAAACTATTGGATAATGTTTTTCTTGAAAGAGTGCTATATCCCGGACAGGTTGATACTTCGGAAATTAGCTTTTTAAAATCTGACTCTTCCACAAGTCACTATGGGTGGTGTCCTTTTGCAATCATTTTTAAAACTAAATTGTCTATATCTTGCTGCTTTCGAATTGATGGAGGTCTATGGAAGAATTGGGTTATTCGGTTTTGGTGGTTTATTGATCGTACTTTGAGTTCAAGTTGAAGGTTGTTCCTTGATATGCTCATCTACATTTACTTCTATAGGGGTAGGTGCCAGCCTCTCGAAATTCAAAGGTTTTAGAGAGTGCTTTCATTTTAAATGCCGTCTTAAATTGCCGTGGCTTCCGCCAGAAAAACTTAACAAAGTTTTACAATATTTACATTCGGCTTTTTGGTCATCTTCGTCCTCAAAATGCAACCAAATTTCACTTCTTTTTGCCATTTTATAAATATAATTTTTTTAACCAAAAATCACTTTTTATACTTTTCTTCTTGCCAAATACACTTTGCTTTAATTCTAAGAACGTTAGGTTTATAACGACTTTTTCAAATCTCTAGCAATCATAATTGCAAGTAGCTTTAATACGTACACACAAATGTTCAAGAACACATACATACATAGGCATTTGCCACAAGAAATTTACCAAGTTCTGTACCGTAAAAAACCGAACTCCATATAAAAAATTAAAAAAAAATAAATAAATAAATAAGGAGTATACATATACCATTCTTATCAGCGTTGCCGTTTTTCTCAAAACTGACCAAAATAGGTATTTTTTCACCATTTTAAAACGGTTTGGTAGTTTGGTTTGCAACTAAATCTTACATTTTTAGTAGGTTTATTTATACAAACTTTTAAGGTTTAGTTTTATAAGAAATTATTTTTATTATCATATATACATAACTGCACGAACTTTCGATCAAAATAAAAATATGTATTTCAAAATTTTTTACACCAATTTTTGGTTGTAGTTGTTTTTAGATTTTTTTAACATATTTGGTAGGAAAAGAATAAAGTACGCAAGTAAAAGTGAAAGATGAAAGAAATAAAGAGAAAATACAGAAATGTTTCATTATCCCACTTGAAAGAATGATTTAGTTGAAGTAATTCATTCATGAACGACAAAAGCCTATTAAAAGCAGTCAAGTCGCTTCAAGTTATGATGAAATATGTTGACATAACTACCATATTTTGGGCGAAAAGGTTGCCACTCCCATAACAAAAATTTGAGCCAGATCGAAAAAAACTGAAAACGGATTTGAATTTAACGCATCAAAATCATTATATTTCCTATAGTTTTATTTAAAGTCCCCAAAATTGTTGTATATTGTAGACTAGTGTTATCTCCACTGGATGAAATAAATCGATTTATGCTTGAGCGGCGTTGGGATTTGTTGGAAATTTATTTCCAAAGACAATTGGTCGGAAATTGAAAAAAAATAATTAAAAAAAGTAAATAAATAAAAAAATCATCTTTTCAGATGAAGCTTATTTTCATTTTGGTGGGTACGTTAATAAGCAAAATTGGCGTACTTGGGTCTTGTAGAAGCCAATGCACACATTAAGAGAAACTATTTGGTGCGGCATGTGAAGCGGAGGCATCATTGGCCTATATTTCTTTGCAAATGAGGACGGTACAGTGAAGACACCTCCTGCACCATGATAACAGATTTTTTTGTGGCCGCTCTTCATGGTATTGATGTGAACCATGTCTGGTTTCAACAGTATGGTGTAACTTGCCACACCTCTCATGCCACAATCGATTTATTGCGTCAAACGTTTGATGGCCGTTGAATTAGCCGAAGTAGTGATGTCAGTTGGCCGCCAAGAAGTGATTTGACACCGTTGGACTATTTTTTGTGGGGTGCCAGTTTAATATCTCGATTATCGTGTGAGACCTCTATGGAGGATATTGAATATTATGTCAGGTCTAAGATTGAAAGACCTTTTAAATTAGATTGCTATAAGGTGAGGGCATCATCAAATCGTAGCATTTCCTCTATTAAATTATTTTTCCTGATAATATTATGTTCGATGTTATTGTTAATCCTGTGTTCTGGCCGCAGGGTACTTTGGTTCTTTAATATAAATTTAGGGTGGACCATAGGAGAAGGGGAGTTGCTTTACATTATTCTATCTCTCGAAAAAACTGAGTTTGGGGTTGTCATTGAATGTTAGTACCGTTTATCAGCTTAGGTGTAAGCTCTCTGCGCTTTATGAAGATAGCTTTGATTTTGATTTCGATATAATTGTGTTTACTGAGACTTGGCTTAATGCTGAAATCTATGATTTTTGAAATCATGTCTAGTGTTTTCAATATTTTTAGGCGCGTTAGGAAAACAGGGAATGGTGGTGGTGTTCTTATTGCTGTTTGTGCTAGTTATATTTCCGAATTGATTGAATTAGCTTGAGGCTCATTTTGAATTGGTTTCTAGATTTTAAGATTCGATGGAGCTGGGTGGGTTCGGCTCGCTGATACCCTCTCATTCACTCCCATCGTGTGGGGAAATTCTGTCTGCTATGTCTGATCTTGGTCTTTTTCAAGTTAATTATGTATTGAATTCTATTGGTAGGATTTTTGATCTTATATTTATTGATGACTCAAGTAGTTTTTCTTTATTTCGTATAGATCCTATATTTATTTCGGAGGATGTCTAACATCCGACGTCATTTTGATTTTAGCCGTGCTGATTTTGGTCGTTTGAATTCATTATTGTCTTCTATTGATTGGTCATCTTTACTGAGTTCACCCCAGTATGACTGTTTTTCACTTGATAGGATTATAGATAGCTTTTATGGAGTATTATTCCAATGTTTTGAGGAGTGTGTTCCATTTGTATATCCTCGTTTAGATCGGTCAGGTCCTCCATGGAATTGTGCTAGTCTTGCAAGATTAAGGAATAGGCAATCTCGGTTGTTTAGAAAGGTTGTGAATTCGGGTTCTGGTATTGATTATATGCTCTACTCGTGAGCGCGTGACGATTTTGGTAGGTTGATCATTATTGTTATATAGAGTATTTGTGTAGATTCAAGTCTAATTTTAGTAGTAACCCGAAATCGTTCGTGTTAAACGCAAATAATCTGCATTTCTCACTAAAAGATTCTACGAGGAAGACTCGACTTTCAATTATCTGAACATTGCGAATATATTTTCCGACTTCTTTCAGTCTACGTATAGGCAATTTGACTCGGCCGTGGTTTCTGGGGGAAATTTTTTTTATCCATATGCTGTGGGAAGTGTGTTAATTTCTAATATTCACGAATTTGGTGTTGGGACTGTTTTTGAGTCTTTGTCTGGGCTAAAATCTACACACTTGCCAGGGCCTGATGGGGTTACTGACTGTGTCTTGAACTGCTGTGTTAATGTTTTGAGTAGACCCTTGACGTTTATATTTATTGAGCTTTTAGAGACAGGTCATTTTTCTCGCATTTCGAAGGAGTCCTTTATTATACATAAGTCGGGTAGTAGATCGAAAATATCGAATTATTGAGGTATTGCAAAGCTTAGTGCTATTCCTAAGCTAATAGAGAAGTTAGTGACTGATTATCTTTCTTTCCAGGCGAAGTCTATAATGTCACCCTCTCAGCATGGTTTTTTAAAGGGTAGGCCGACAGTGGCTAACCTTCTTGAATTTATTACGAGGGTCCTTAGGGGCTCTGTTGCGGGTGCTCAAACTGATGTTATTTATACTGACTTTAGCAAGGCCTTTAATAGGGTTGATCATAGGATTTTGCTTAATAAACTTGCTCTGATTAGAATTCCTGATAGTCTTTATCGTTGAGAGATTCTTACCTCTCATTTAGGACTCAGAGAGTTTTGTTTCGGAATATGTTGTCTAGGACTGTGTATGTTTCTTCCGGAGTTCCGCCGGGTAGCCATCTGCGTCCGCTTTTGTTCTTATTATTCCTTAATAATCTTCCTGATTTATTTTCTGACTGTAGTGTTCTTATGTATGCTGATGATTATTTTATTCTTCTTATGATATTTATGGGTAGACTCTTCTGTAACGAAGTATTGATGTGTTTATTGGTTAGTGCAGGATTAATTTGATGGATCTCAACCTGAGGAAATGTAAACATATGGTTTTTTCTCCCAGGAATAATATACCTTCAAGGTATAAAATTGATTCGTACCAGTTAGAGACCGTTTCTACCTTCCTTGATCTAGGTGTGTTATTGGACAGAAAGCTGTCATTTCTTAATCATATTAACATGACGACTAGTTAAGCACGGACTGCTCTTCATTTTGATGGTTGATAGACCAATTTTGGAGTATGCCTCGGTTGTTTGGAGTGCTTATTATCACTGCCATATTGATTCAGTGCAAAGGCAGTTTTTATTATTCTGTTTACGTGGCTTTAGGTGAAATTATGTTGATGGATTTCCTTCGTATGAGGATAGGTTGGGCCTAATTAAACTTCCTACATTAGAGCGTAGGAGGGCAGTCCTGGGTATTTGTTTTGTTTGCAAATTTATTGCGGGTGATATTGATTCCGAATTTTTACTTTTGAACCTGAATTTTAGAATCACTGCTTGATATTCCCGCCATTATCTTTCTCCTACACTGGACTTCTACAGGACGAATTATGCGAATTCGTTTCCCTTTCGTAGGTTGTACAATGATTACAATTTGCATTACGAGTTTATTGATTATAACTGTGACGTTAGCATAGTTTGCTCTCTAGCATTAATTTGTAAATTTTGTAATATGTATTTTCATAATTTTTTCATGTATGTTACATTTTTAATAGGTTTAAGTATTAGTATATAATTTGTTTTATGTTCAGCTTGTGTTTAATTTATGTAGCTGATTCGTGTCCTTGTTGCCATAAATTATTTGCTTGTATCCACAATAGTTTGGACTGTAGTGTGTACGTATCTAAACGCTATGAGAGCGGGAAAGTGAGTAGTTGACCGTTCGCCAAAAAAAATGCCGACAAACCAGAGACAATTCAGAATTTGAAGAACAACATAAAAACATACTTCACAACAACAAAATAAGTTTGCAGAATTTCAAACCGTTTTTGTTTTATTGCATTTTTAAATTTAAACTTTTAAATGGCCAACCATATATAATCTCTAAACTTCATACTGGTCTAGAACGCGAACAATGCAAGCCCATAAATTGACTATTTGTGATAAAATTGTATGTACTTCTATTTGGAAGTATACGTTTGATTTTTTCCTATAGTTATGAAACTAGTACAAAAATTATACATAAAATTTTAGGTACAAAAAATATTGAAAATTTTTAAAATAGTACGGATTATGTATAATTATAAATAAAGGTGCAAAACTGCTTTGCACATCAAAATTGTTTATTTGTGTTGTTGTTTACCTTTTTAGTTATTTTCTTCAACGCACACAGCAGAAATTCACTAACACTACTCAGTGATGGGAAATAGGTCTTTTGCTTGGTATAAATTAATAATTTATAATTTTTTTGAGAGTACTTTTTTGACAAAAAGTGTAACACATAAAACATTTTTTCAAAAGTTGCTTTACTAAATAACTTAATAACTCCGTTTCTAACGGATTTTTAAAGTGAAATAGTATTTTATTCTTAACTAAGCATAGGTTAGGTTAGGTTCGATTAATCTGGCAGCTCCCATAGGCTCACTTGGGTCTAAATCATAGGTCACGTTATGTTACCATTGCCATACCATGTGTCCATTGCCATATCATGGCCCTCGCAGCTTCTGTCTGACAAAAGTTATTTATTGAGTTGCCCTAATAAAGGCAAAAATTTTGCCCAGATCGTGAGTTGGAAGTAGTCCTTATCGTCGAGTCTCCTTCTGACAAGCATGGAAAGCCTAAAATCGTCGACTTCTTGGCAATGGCAAAGAAGGTGCTTCGTAGACTCCTCCTAATCATAATCATTGCAACTTCTATAAAGATAATTATGTTTAATTTCTATCCTTTGAATATGTATACAACTGCCCCATTATCTGGTAACCCAAATGTGGCATTTTCCCATCGTATGATCACCATTTTGCGAAATTTTCGTGACGCCAGCCGTCTTTTTTTCCTAAGAGAAACATCGACCAGCTCAAGTATATTCGCCATGCGGTTATCTTGAATGTCCTCATATCCATGAGCCCAATTAGAGGTAACCGTCGAATTCTCGCTAAATTATTCAAGGATACCCTGGATTCATGAACAATTCCCGACATATTATGCACACTCTCCAGCGATCTTAAGTAAATACAAATATATTTCGATAGTGCCTATCAGAAAAATATTAGCACGTTCCATATATATCAACTTCATTCATTTTTGTCCAATAGTGTAATCGAGTCGCCATTAGTACTCAAAATAAATAAAAACTGGCAAAATCTGAAACATAGTAATGTAAAATATGTACGAATAGGGAAATAATTATGAGAGTATCAAATTTGTTAGGGAAGTACAACGGCTTTTTTTTAAGTTAGTATAAAAAAAAGTACGATCGTATCGACTTTTCCATCACTGACACTACTACATAATTAAATTTTTCACCCCTGCTCCAGAAACTCTTTCAAGTCAAAGAGAATTACACCCAATTTACACGATGACCTCAAAGGCATGCTTTTTTAAATTCTCTTTTAAATATGCTTCTAAAAACAAACTTCATTTACACCATAATTTGTAAGGCATGCCTTTTTTTCTTGCAGGGTTGATTTTTTAACTATAATTGTCATAGCTTACATTCAAGGATAAAGCATAATGGCAAAAACGAAAATAAACATAAAGAACAATGCAAAAACATGCACGAAAAACAGAAATCGTGCTTTTTTTCTACCCCTCTTTCTTCTCTACTCCTCTTGCCAACAAACAAAGAAAGAATGCAATAAATACGTGCATGGAAAATCATCGTGCAAATTGGGTGTTACAAATAACACTTTTGTATAATGAAGACTTTCCAACAATGTTCAACGTAATTAACAAAAACAATATGAACAACAATAAAGGTTACAGCTTTAAAACTATCTATGCTAATCAACTGAGAACTCAAAATAAACATGGGCCAAGATGGCGTCGAAAAAATAGCAACGAAAACGCATTTTAGAACCCGCGTATTTGGGAATTGCGAATTAAAAATAAAATAATGAGAATTTAAAGAAATGATTTAATATTCTTAAAAAGTGTTTCTTTTAATTAAGAATAATAAAAATTTAAAAAAAAATTAATAAAACATAAAATAAATAAAACATAAAATCATGATTTTTAAAAACCGTTCAACAGCTTCAACCTCAACTTTGAGTTTTTATTATCGTTACGGGCATTACTAAGAAAATTTTGCGTAAGTTTTCATAAAAATCGTACGAATAGTTTTTAAAAAACAAATTTTTAAAAAATAAAAATTAATAATTTTAGATTATTGCTTTTCATTTCAATTAATTTTCCCAGTTTTACATATATTTTTTACATTATCGGGCATCCCTGTTTTTCTTATTTTGTGTTTCATTATATTTTGTTTTAGATTGAACAAAACTTTATTAGTTTTCCAGTGTTTCCGTTTTGGTCCGATTGAATCATAACTTGTAGTGTTTCGTTGTTTTAAAACAGTTTGGTAGATTGGTTGGTTTGCTGGGATTTTCAAACACTTTTGGTAGATTTTTTCTCTTAACACCTCACATAAAAAATAACTTTGTTTTGAATTAACAATAATTTACACTATTCTAAAAAATTTGACTAGGTGTAATAGCTTCATGTAAAATATCTGTTTTTTTGCGCAGACTATTTATCCTCCCTTTACACATAAGTTATTGAATACTTGAAAAAAATAAAGTCAGATTTGATGTCAATAGATAAGCTATAAAGGTTATAACTTCCAAAAATGTTTTATGAGAATGTATATGTATATATGTTATGTATATATGTTTGATCTTAATGTTATTTTATGGATAAAAAATTGTCGTTTGAGAAAGTAGATATTTAGTAATTTTAGTGAAAATTTGTTATTAATAGACATAACTGAATAAATTTTCTATTTAATTGCAAATACGTTTTTGGATTTTGTTTTTGATGCTAGTCCTAACCTAAATTCAAATAATGTAGTAACGTAGTAGTGAGAAGAGTACTACGAATATATCTAGGACTTTTATTAATGTCAAAAGATCTCACTCGACGTTTATCTATGAATTGGTGAGATCTTTAAAGAGAATATCCCATGTCTGCTGATGAAAAGCAATAGCCCAATGATCTGTTGGATTGTTTAGTAAAAGAACGAGATGTTGAAATGGTAAGTTTTAGTCTTGCCCATGCTTATACAGCCAGTTGCTATTCGATTCTTTTATTATTAACTTTATTATTAACTAGTACGTTGTGAACGCTCACTTCTGCTATAAGAATTAATATTTGAACTTCTAATATCATGTTCACACATAAGCTTTAATTGAAAATTAAAGGATTTTACGCAATTAAGGCCTTAATTCAGCTCAATTTACCATACGTCTTCCAATTATTTTCACATTAAGAAGATCAACAGCAGTTTTAGTTGAAGTTAGCCATTATAACTACAAATTAACTAACTGGTCCACATTCAAAAATCTCATAGACGACATAATAGCTTTAAACTCTGAAAATAGAAAGAAAACAGCTGCTTAAATCACAGTGATGGGTATTATAAATGTTCGAACTATGTATGCTTTAAAAAAAGCACCAGGTAGGTTTAAGTAGTATTATTTATCTAAGTATATAAAAATAATGGCCCATATTCATAGTCCCACACTAAAGTCAAATCTTGCTAGAGTAAGTCTTTAACTTAAAACCGTTTACTATCTTTTTCATATTCATAGTTAAAAATAAAGTATATTTTAAGTTGAACTGACTTTAAATGGGTACCAACTATAATTTTCTTAATGTTTATATAGTTTTTTATAAAATATTTAAAAGTGGAAACTCTGAACAGGTAGTTTTTATTTTTAATTTTTTAATCCTAAAATGGCGAGCAACGGTCTATTGACCCACTTGTATACCTGACTGCCAATATTTTTTTGATTAATGATTTTTCTGAATTAGTAATTCGTGGTTTTTATTAAAATTGCATCAAACTGTATTTCAAAGCATAACTATTTCCTTAAAGTGTTCCAAACTAAAATAAATATAATAACTGCCTAAAAAACGGATTAGAAAATATTTCTTCCATCAGTTACTTTTCTGATTTTTTTTCGTGACCAATGTTGTCAAATTGATAATAAATCATCATATTTGGCAACTGTGTTTGTAAGCGTGTTATATATTATTGGTACGTTTCAGATCTTACATCCATACAAGAGGGCTGATTTTACGCATCAGTTAAATATGTTTATCTTAAGATCAGGTACTAAAAACCGTCAAAGAACATTGAATTTACAAGAAGCCCATTCCTATGACAAATTTTCAAGGTTTTTGAATAAACTAATTGATAAAGAAATAATATTATATCGTAGTTTAAAATGCAACGAGTTATTACATAATATGAAGCCTGGAAAAAGTCATAAGAATATCACACATTTCATCGCAAATAATACCAAAATTATATCAAATGATCAAAAAGTTAACAGTCTGTATCCAGATGACAAGCGTGAGAAAACGTTCGTCTAACAATTTGAGTGACTTGTCTATTTACATTTCAAACACTAACTAAGCAATCAATTTTTGTTGGTGTTTGAGATGTAAATTACTGACTTACAGCCTGTAAATTACTGACTTACAGCCTGTTTCTAGATGACGAGCGTAAAGCTGGATTCACCAATTGTTTCGCAACAAAAATTTTGTTCCGAAACCATTTTATTTTATATGTAGTTTGACATTTCTGTTTTTGAGAGAGAGAGGGAGCGAAAGAGAGTTAACTTGCTTCGGAACAATTTCAGCTTGAATTGGTTTAATTTTAATTTTTCTTCCGAAACAATTGAACTGTGCTGCCTGCTACTTAAATTTTTTAAGCAAAGTTGAACTGAGCTGCCGCATCATATTATATGTACATATGTATGTATGTATAATACAACACATTACTTGTTTTGTATTGTTTGTTTTAAAAAGTAACTGTTGATTAATATTATTATGTTAAAAATAAAATTAAATAAATATTATCATGGAGTTAAATGAATCAGTTGCACTGAAGCTTACTTCAGAAATAAAAATGCTGGGTTTGTATGATATGAGTAATAAAAGTTACAAAAATAATCACATGAAGCACGGTCTGTGGTTAACAATAGCAACCTCAATTGTAATGGAAAGTAAGTTAAATTTTGTAGATGATTATCAAAACCATTCAACAAGTTGTGTTTAATTAATTGCAGGAAGCGAATGCCAAGCACTTTGGAAGAGTTTGCGTAGAAGGTAGAAAACAGCTAAAAGCAATTAATTTACAATTTGTTTATTACAAAATAACTAATATAGTGTGACACAAAGAAAACAAGCAAATTGCAATCATCTGCTACTGTGCTGCCAAATTGTAAAACTAACACGCCTCGTTTACAAAAATGTTTCATATGGTACCCTCGTTTTTCCAGAACAATTGTTCGAAGTGGGTGAATCGTTTCAGAACAAACTTTCAAATAAATAAAACTGTTTCGGAACCAGCATTTTGTTCCGAAACAATGGGTGAATCCAGCTTAAGAAGGCGTGCGACAAACAAGTTGAGTGACTTGTCTATTTACATTTCAAACACTAACAAAAATTGAGTGCTTTGTTTGTGTTTTACATGTAAACAGACAAGTCACTCAACTTGTTTGTCTTCTTACGCTCGTCATCAGAATACAGGCTGTTAGTCTTTTGTTCAATCCAATAGTTTAATACCTAACCATTTATATTCTAATAACAATTTCATAAATGTGAAGATTTTAAAATTTAAAAATGAAACCATTAATTCTAATCCAGCAGTTTTCACATCAAATGCAGAAATAACTAAGACTCTAATGTCACTCAAAACATGTAAATATCCATGAATAGATTAGTACCAAACATTACTGAAAAATCTGAACAATAAAGCGATTAAGTTACTAGTTGTAATTTTTAATAGCTGTTTTAAACTTAACTATATCCCCACTGCTTTTAAACACGTGAAGGTGATAGCGGTTATAAATCAAATAAACCTAATAATTTTATATCTAGCTATGAGCCAAGTAATAAAGGAAAATTATCTCAGAAAATAATATTTTTACGTCTAAACGAATTTGTCACACAATAAAAAAAAACTACTGCACTAAAGCGGGTAGAGGTAATTTCTAAACGCTCCGAATAAATTTCTGATTTCTGTCCGAAAAGTCTGGAAAATTGTAGTTTATACAAATAAATATAATTAATTATATAAACATTAACATTAAATATTTTGAAAAATCAATTTTAAATTGTATATTCACTGAAAATAAATAAATAAAACAAACCAAAAACAAAAAACAGACAGACTAAATATAATAATAACAATTTTCGAATTACATGCATTTTGTTAATGTTGATGCCTATTTTTATAAAATCAGAACACCGAGAATAAATAGAACGAAGCAATAACAAAACATTAAAAAATACAAAACAGAATATTACAAAAACAACTAAATTTATCTCTGACGCCTAAAGTGTTGTAAAATACAAAAGAAAAAATTGGAAGTACCAGAAATAACATACGAAGAGCAAAATAGGCTAAATAAATAAAACAAAATATTAAAATAACGACATTGTTATCCATAAATCTTAAACGAACAAGTGGACAAAATAGAATTATAATTAACTTTGCTATTATTACAACAAAGTTTGCGGTAAAACAGCTGTTTACATCGAGGTGTGTTGTAATTTTTCAAGTGGATGTGTTTTGGTTTAGAGTAACTTTTTTATTAACCCTCACACTGATTGGTTATTTTATTTTATTTTTTTTTTAAGTTCAATTAATAATCAAAATAATAAAAATAATACAATAAAATAAATAAATAATCTTAGGACAAGACTATATGTACCTAAAATCTATATTAATGCCTAGTATAAGAGCTTCGTCTAGTACTTCCATACGTAGAAGTAAAAGAAAAATTAATAAATCTCGAAGTAAAAATAGTGTTCCTATAGAAGAAAAAATGCAAGAAGTTAATGATTTGGAAGCTTTCTCATCGCATGATGGCATGTCTCATTAAATAATAAAACTAGTTGTACGACTAACAGAATAATACAAAAACCGTTAGGATATAATCATACTGCTTTCATTAATTCGCCATTTAAAACTTTAAATATTATTGAAGAACGTTTTAATAAATTTTCAAAGGAAATAGAGCTAATGATGAACAATAACTTAAGTGAATATAAATCTGAACTTTTAAGTGTAATCGAGAATAGTTTTGGCGCTATCAAAAAACAAATACATGACGTCACCGAAAGAATTACTAAATTGGAAATGGAAAGTATTAGTAATACGCAAAATAAAATAAAAACTTTGAAAAGCAAATTAAGACAACAAGAAAATAAAAATGTGGCGTGCGAGTTGCGGATAAACGAAATACCATATAGGGAGGGCGAAAATTTAAAGCTAATATTTGAAAGAACTTGTAAGACAATTAACATATCAGTTCCCGCTGTCAAGGCTATTTATAGCATGAGAAATTTAGGCAAAAGGAACATTAAAAGAGATACCAATGACACGGTTATATTCGTAAAGATGTGGTCCCCCTACGATAAGAACTTTTTCCTCAAATGTTTGTCTGATCATCGTAAGCAACACAAAGGTTTTTATTTCTGCCTAAGAGAGATCGGAGAATCGTCTGGAAACAAATTTTTTGTGAACGAAAACTTAACATCAGCTAATTTGAACAGTCTTCGTCATGCCGTTAAACTGAAAAGACAGAAACTTCTGCATAGTGCGTTTAGCGTACGGGGTTTAATTTATATTAAATTGACGGCTGACGGTAACGGAGTATTAGGTCAGGAAATGGAACATTTATATGATTTATTTCTAGAATCGCAACCCTGCATTGAGAGCGGTCATGGCGCTGTCCATCAATATTAGTATATTTGATGTTTTGCGTTGTATTTTTCAAATTGAAATATTTTATTATTATGATCTGAATTTTCAATTAATTGCTTGTTATTTAAATTAATTGCTTGTTATTTTAAATTTATTTTTTGTAATTTGTTTAAATGTTTATCTTTTACTTTTATTGACTTTTTGAGAAATTATATGAAATGGATCTTTTTGCATAGCAACTTTTTTTACGATATTTTATCTTGTGTGCCTTACAACGATGCAATTAGTTAATGAGCTCTGACAGAATACGATCCAGAGAAAGTGTTGCAAATATGTTAAGGATTATGGCGAAACAAAACAGTGGAATCACTGTATGTCATGTTATTGCCCAAAGTTTGCGAAGAAAATTGCCGAATTTAAATATATTTTTTGAAAATTTCAATATTGACATTATTTGCGTGTCTGAAACATGATTTAATTCTAATGTTACTGATTTATCTGTGTAGTTGAATGGGTACAATTTGTGTAGACTTGGTAGGGAAGATGGGTATGGTGGTGTTGCAATGTATATTAAGAAGGGCATAACTTTTAAAATTAAGTGTACATCGGGGGGAGACAGTGTTTTTGAGGATGCTGGAAGTACCAGTCCTCCTAATAGGGTTGAATATCTCTTCGTTGAGGTCAGTAGCGAAGGTAAGAAAATGTTGATGGGAAGCGTTTATAAGCCTAATAGGAACATTAATATCGAAAGGTTTCTACAAACTGTGGAGACCCAAGCGGCCATGTGTAATGATGTGATAATGACTGGCGACTTTATTTCAAATCTCCTTAAGGATACTAGTTTTTTGGATAATTTCTCCTCTCTTGGTGTCCAACCATGTAACACTACAATTCCGACACATTATACGGCTACAAGCAACACCCTTTTGGACCTTTTCTTAATTAACGATAGGTCCAATATATTACTTTATGATCAGCTCTCCGTACCATGCTTCTCAAGACACGATCTTATTTTTACGGCCTACAATTTCCAGTTAGTAACGTCGACTCGAACGATTATATTTCAAGATTTCAAGAATATGGACATCAAATTACCTGAACGCAAATTTTCGGAATTGAATGGGATAATATATATTTTCTAAATTCGGTGGATGATCAAGTAACTTTTTTAGAGCATCATGTCAACATATTATTCGATTTAATGGTACCTCTCAAAACTAGAATAATCAACAAGGGTCAAAAACCCTGGTTTTCAACTGAAATAAAGGAATCCATGATTGAGAGGGATATTGCATACGACAGATGGAAAGGATTTAAAACCATTGAATTACGTGAGGTTTATCGTTCCTTGAAAAGAAAAGTTAACAAATGGATAAAAAGGGCAAAATCAGAATTTTATGCGGAAAAATTTTCTTCGGCGCTCAGCTCTAGGAGGACATGGCAAACAATACGTGAAATTGGTATTGTCAAAATTTCTGCACATGAACCTAATTGATGCAGATGTTATAAATAAAAAGTTTTTAAGCATCCCGACAGTTGAGGCTAATCCGCATTATTATGACAATCGTCCCAACGATAATACTGGGACAGTTTTTTCTTTTGAAGCTGTAGGTGAATGTGATGTATTGGCTAACGTAACTGTAACGTCAATCTGTTGAAAATAGAATTTGACGGCAACTTTACGTGTCAAGCAGTGATGGGCTGTTTGTGTGTGGAATGTTATGGGGGTATTTTTTCTATGTATAATGCATGTATGTGGAAAACCGGAAATATAATCTAATTACATATAAAAGTTATTCTATTATTCTGGTTTTTCGACCTTTATTAATCAAATATTAATAAATACTTAAGCCTTGGATATTTTTAAATAAAAATGTCCTTACTTGTTTATCGATATTTTGCTACTTCTTTGTGTAGTTTCGGCAGAAAATATTTAATTAATTATATTTACTTGCAATAAATCACATATAGATGTATATATTTATTGATATAAAAATAAAATAATTTTCATTTAAAAAACCTTAAGCTTCAGAAATTATTAAAATTTATATATAAAAGTCTAAAGTAATGTCTTGGTACTATTTAAATAATTTCCGTACTTTTTTCATATAATTTCAAATAATGTGCACATATTTAAGTGCCATTAATGTTTTGCACAGCTGTTAATATTTTTTTAATATAGACGTGTTTGTGTTTGATGTATGAATACCTAAATATTTCTATAAGTGACAGAACGTTTACATTTACGTTACATTTACACTTACGATTTCTAAGGTCAGCTAACGAAGCCTTAAATCTTACTAGATATCAAAAAAGCATTCCATACTGTTTGCCACAATGGCCTAGTACACAGTAGTCAGAAAAAGATTGCGTACAAAACTTTTTATTTCATTCAGGACTGTATTTCTAAGAATTCGCAACAAAGATAAACTTTTTGGTCTTTTAATATGTCTTAGATCCCTGTAATATATTATAACCAAAGTTTGTAGTAGTAGTTTCATTGCTAGGTATCATAATTAAGAAAAAGTGCAGTTATTTACGGACAAAAAGTTAGCGTACACATTAAATATTAACCAATTCGTTGCATTTTTAGTTAAAACTATGTATATGCTGTAAGAAAATTAATTTCAATTTGTGAAATAACATTTTTTCGTAGTGGGCTTAAAAACAAAAGCATTTATCATGCCCAAATAATACTTATTATATTGCACAGAAATATGAAAAAACCTTTAAAGAAGTTACAGGAAAGATAGAGAAAATGCGTTCCTCCATCTATAAAATCATCAACTTTTACAAGGTAACTGGAGGCTTTGTCTCAAAACCTCGTTCTGGCCGTCTTTCAAAATTAATTTTGAGAAAAAGGATACATCTCATCAACTTTGGCACCAAGATTCCAAAATAATAGCTTCAAAAATTTCTAAAAGCATTAATTTAAAATTAATTTAAATTGATTGAAATGTGGGGCTAATTTCAGAAATATCTTAAATCGAAACAGTTTTCATGTTCGTAGAGAACGTAAGAAGTCCTTTATTTCATTAAATAGGGTCAAAGAAAAATGTTGTTCGGTAGAGAGCTGTTAAATAAATAAATATTGGAATTCTTGAAACGGGTTATATTTTTGGAGAGAGTAAGTATTGAATTTTTATAATAAAAAACCGTCAATTCGCTTGGAGAAAATCCGGTATAGCACTACATAAAGCTAATTTGTGCGACACGGTCATACACGGTGGTGGAGGTATAATAGTTAGGGAGTATGTGCCGGCTAACAGGGTATACAATTTGCACGTTATTGAGCCCACTGCGCCTAAGAGAGCTTACCTAGACATTCTAAAGGTTAACTGGAAACAAAATTTAACGAAACTAGGTTTTAGTAGCAATATTTTATTTAAATAATGTAACGATTCTAAGGACGCAGCCGATGTTGTAAAGCGTTAGATGATTTATAATGCTCAAAAAAATAGTTCCGTGTGCCACCACAGTCTCCAGATCTCAATCCCATTTATTATTTGTGGGATCTTTTAGAGAAAAAAAAGTTTCGCCAACTGAATGGGAGGAAATACCAATGGGAGTTACCACAAAACTGATATTCCATGAAAAAGATTGGCTGTGGTTCTTAAAAGTACAGACCATCCAATTAAACACTAATTTATTGTTAATGCTGTCATAAATATCCAAAAATAAGAATTTAATATGGTGCATACACTTTTGTACGCAGACTTTTTCTGACGAGTGTATATAACTTTTGAAAAGTAGCTGCCCTAAATATCTTAGTAAACTAATTGCTGACTTATTTAAAAATAGATCATAAATAAATAATAATAAAATGGACTGCCTCAAGGCTGAGTCTCGTCACCGTTACTTCACTCTATTTATATATTTGACTTCAAGGCACCATCTTTTCTGAAAATAGCATATTGCACTAATAATACTGCATTAATAACTTCCAGTCAATTTACCAAAGCCTTAATAAAGCAAATGGAAAAAGGTCTGTTGTCCTGTAATAAATATTTCCACATATGGAAAATTAAAATAAATACCAAAAAAAAAAACAGCAATTATATTTCCTTATAACAGACCACCTAAAAAAATACCGAATCGTTCTCTTGTTTTTGGAAACGATTTAATCCCTTTCAGCAATCACGTAAAATATTTATGTAGGTTTAACATTAGACAAAAAACTGATTTTTAGGAAACGTATCGAAGAAACCTGCGATAATGCGTTGAAAACAATAAGGGCTTTATGGCCTCTTATGTATAAACGATCGAAGATTAACTTAAAAAATAAAATTCTTATTTATAAAAGTCTTTTGGTCTTCTGCAGCAAATTGTCATTTGAAAAAACTCAAAATTATACAGAACAAGTCTCAAAATTAAATACAACAAAAAGTACTGATACCCTACGTCACTTCTACATCAACAAGCGAGAAACGAAAGAAAAAAGAAGAAAATAATTAATGCTAATCACTACCACAAATATGAAAATTCGGTTTATCACTTGATAAGGGAATATAGAGATTAATTTTGAATAATGGAATAAACTTATAGTTACAAATTGGAAAGAATACGTTTAAAAAAACTATTATTTTAAATAATTTTCTGTAAATACTCTTTTTTTCTAAATAAATATATTTGCTGACCTAATAACATAAGGTTTTTCCCTATTCTTACCTTAAAACTGTTAATTAAAAATTGGTATTAAAGAATATATAGTATCTTAGTCAGTTGCTGTAATATCTAGTCGATAAGATCTCAAAATATAAATAAATATTGTATAATTAAATGCTGTAAATACAGGATGTATATGACATAAAAATATAAAAAATTAAATAGAAAAAATTTCATTTGTGAGTCATCTATGTATATAATTGATATACAAACATGTTTTTTTTTAATCCCTTTTACGCCTGTACACTGTACCGATTTTGAAAACATATACAGTCGCATAGAAAAGTATACGTACCCCTAAAAACTGGATATTACGCAGAAAAATAAAACAAAAATATATCAACTTTTGTATAACATATCCTTTAAGTTAAGGAAATATAAGAAATTCAATTGACTGCAGACAGAAAAGTATACATATAAGTATTTAGTAACTAAAAATATTAAACTTTTTTTATTGTTAATTTATATTTTATAGAGCCTTATCTATTCATTAAATTTGCTTTTCACCTAAAATTCAATTTTTTGTTGTTGTAGTTTCACTTTATCAAGAGTAGTTTTAAAGCCTTGTTTGTTTTTAATTGCATTATTTTGTACTCGGTGGTCCAATTTATCAAAGAAATTGCCTGTGGGGCTTACGTCATGTGACTAATAAGTAGAATGCAGCCATTTGGGAACTTTGTATAATAACAAATACTTTACAATGTTTGCTGTATGCTATGGTTTACTGCCTTGTTGGAAGAGCCAGCGCCAAAAAGAGCCGTATTATTCACAGATTGCCTCGAATAATAGAATCGAATACATTTAACGATCCATAATTGTTTCAACAAAAACTGAAATACCAACCCCAGCCGGCGATATGTAACTCTAAACCATAGCGCAACTATGATTTTTTTTCACTATTTTTCCCAAAGTTAGACAGTCTAAATTAATAGTCCCATGCATGTTTTAAGCTGTGAGCAAAAACTTTGTAAGCTAGTGTTATCAATCAAAATATATAGTCAAACAAAAACATGGATAGCATAGGAAAAAAGGGTAGTTATCTCTAATTTATAACATATTTATATCGATGACTTAATATAGAAACTGTTTAGAAAAATAGGTCACGGAATTTTCTAAAGGAGGTGTGTTTGGAAGTACACTAGCAGGAAAATTTAAAAACGCAATATTGAGAAAATCGAGATACACCCTTTATATTAAGCCAACGATATATAGATTTCAGTCAATGCTAGATGGCTATACTAGCTGTACCTGTATTATAATATTTGTATTGAATAAATTGTATTAAATCAATGGCCATAACAAAGTGGTTTTCCATATAGACCAAAACATAATGCTTTTTTTCTAACAATAAATTTAATTGCTAACACTCTAAATTTTGTGTATCTAACAAATCTTGTTTTTTTGCGAGATTTAATGTTTGTGTTCGTTGAAATTGGAGGTATGTTTATATTGCATATATTGTGGTTGCATTGTCATGAAAGAAAACTTAAGTTTATCTTAAAAGTTATTCGCGATATTGTGGCAGAAGTCTCCAAGAACACTGCAAACATAAAATGTTAACTTATTTTCTACCAACTGAAACAATAAAAGCTGCAAAAATACAAGAACATTAAAAAATCGCTGAAGAATACTTTTTTGATCTTTTCAACACACACGTTTTTTTGAACTATTTTTTCACGTTGACATTTAGTTATTTAGCCCTCATCCACCCACAACTTCTTATACATCCAATTGTAGATTTTTTACCCCTCTTTACATTAAACAATATTGTGGCCGCTCCTTTTTGCAAATGGATGTGATTTACATATCATCCGACAAAAACTATTTCTTTTTAAGAATACGAGTAAACAGAAATCATTTTTATTGATTGTTATTTTAAACTTTATATTGTAATTGTATCGTATTTGACTTTTGGTACTTAGGTAGTGTAGCTTACTTATAATTAATTGTTTTTGCGAATATTAATATGGAAATGAAAAAAGAAGTTTTATTCTGTCAGTGCCAATTTTCTAGAATGTATCTGCTGGATATTTGGAGTTCAACAGCTGGTAATTATCATTGAAATGAAAAAAAAATATTTAAAATTATAGAGGAAAGATTGAAGGCTGAAAACATAAAATTCAACCTGAGCAATTTAACAAAAGTTTTAAAAAGCGTTTGTAATCGGACGAAAAATTATCGAGCATAAAAAATGGTTTGAAAGTCTTAAAATTAATCAGCTAGAAGCAAAATCCCTTGAATAAGAACTACCTGCACCTAGTCGAAAGCGTGGCCTTTAAAGCCTTCAGAAAGAACAAAAAGGCGTAAAATATCTAAATCTTCGCAAGGTGATAATTCTTTAACCGAAGTTTTACAAAAACGTAACTTTCCCACAATATACAATGTGGAAGATTACGAATTTTTGGCTCTTTTCGGTGAAACAAAACTTACTAAGCGGCAGTACTTAACTATAAAGGTATCTTGGCTGCTAAGATAACCTGGTATTCAAGCACAGAAAACATTAGAGTTAAAGAGTCGAGTGCAGAGGTCTACAACCTCTCCTTGATCATACGGCTAATCGTATTGTGCAACTGCAAGATCAAGTTCTTGAGGAAGCATTAGGCCCAGGAGAAAAAAATTTAACACTGATTGGAAAATGGGGATTCGGTGGCAGTTCTAGTCGTAGCCAATTCAAGCAGAAATCATCGAGTAAGCTTATGGATGACACTTCCCTCTTTGTGACAGCCTATATTCCGCTACAGCTCGTCACGGAAAACAAAACTTTAACTTTGAAAAAATCTGCGCCCGTCATCCACTGGATATTGCAAACTTTTAAGATTTCAATTTAAAAAAGAAAATTCTGAACTGTGTCAAAATGAGAAACGTTATTTTAAATTTTTGTACTTTCTTCCACCGAATAAATAAAATAAAAGAAAAAATACGTATAAAGCATGACATGAAGCTGACCATGGTTGACGGCAAAGTTTGTAACGCTCTTCCGGAACTTCATCTGCAAAATGTCATATATGTGGTGCCTTGCCTACAAAAATAAATGACATTGAAAAATGACTCGAGAAAAAAGTAGATGAAGCTCGTTACACATTCGGACTGACACCATTACATGCCAACATATGATTTTTGGATACTTCATTCACTTCATAAATTAGAGCTTAAAAGTGGAAAGCCAATAAGAACGAAAAATCAAGCGTTTTGAAGAGAAAAAAATTTATTCAACAACGATTTCGGGCCGAAATGGGACTTTTGATATATAGGCCAAAAGCTGGTGGTTGCGGAAATTCGAACGATAGCAACACAATGCGGAGATTTTTTCAAAATGTTGATCTTTAATCAAAAATATGGATATGGACAATTTGAAAAGATGTGCCACTATTCTCCAAGCTATAAATTCTGAATTTGAAATTGATGTCGAAAAGTTTGAGGAATATGCTGCAGAGACAGCCAGAAAAGTTATTAAGGAATATTCCTGGTACTACCTTCCTCCTTCGGTACACAAAATTCTGAACCATGGAACTGAGGTGATCAAGCATGCAATAGTGTCAATAGATGAATTATAAAAGGAAGTAGCTGAAGTAAAAAAAAGGATATAAAACAGTTTAGATTGCAACCTACACGAAAAACATCGCGCATTGCTACAAATACAGATCTTTTAAATAGGCTCTGTTTAAGTTCAGATTCATTTTTTTCTGGAGCCCGAAACTTACCAACAAAGAAAACAAGTAGTTTAAGTCAAGAAGTTTTAAATTTGCTTAATATTTGGTAAATATTAATATCTTATTTTACCTTATAACCTTATGTTACTTAATAATGCCTCATATTAAATTATATAACTTTGTATAACTTTTTAATTTATTTTTTTAGCGTATATTCCGAATGAATTAAAATGGAATAAAAATTTACAAAAGTCATTTAAAACAAACGAATTTTCATATTGAAATACTTTATTTCAAAAATTCTTAAAACAATTCTATAAGCCAATTAATTAAGATCAGTTGTTAATATTTTTTCTCAAAAAATTTGCAAACGTTAAGTTAAGAACTAACAGGTATTTGATAAAAATCTAGAGCACTGGGTAGCAGATCTAGAAAGAAATAAAGCCAAAAAGCTGCTAAAGAGGTACGCCTGCGTTTTCGCTACGAAAAATAAAGGTCAAGGTACAACAGCTTATAGCAAATCATGAAATTAATACTGGCGAAGCGAGACCGATAAAACAGGCACCCAGAAGTATAACTCTGGCGAAGCGTAATGTGGTTAAGGAGCTGGTCAATGAATTGAAGAAGAGCGGTGTAATTGAACCATCATCGAGTCCTTGTAGCTCACCTGTAGTCGTAGTTAAAAAGAAAGATGGCAGTACAAAATTCTGCGTAGACTACAGTGAGCTGAATGATGTTATTAAAAAGGACAGCTACCCGCTACCAAGAATAGACGACATGCTCGACACTCTAGCTGGAACGAAGTGAAGATTGCAGACAAGGATAAGGAGAAAACTGCTTTCAGTGTGAACGGTGGTTTATGGCAGTTTAAAAATATTCCATTTGGGATCTACAATGCACCGGCCATATTCGAACGGCTTGTGGAGCACGTACTAAAGTGACTACATTGGAATACTTGCCTGGTGTACCTCAATGACATAATAGTGATGGACAGAACTTTCGATGAACACCTCAAAAACTAGGCAGAAGTTCTGCAACGAATATCAATGGCTGCACTAAAATTAAGCGTAAAGAAATGTACATTGTTGCAAAAACAAGTAAAATATATAGGGTATCTAGTTACAGCTGATGGCATTTCCACGGATTAAAATAAAATACGAGGAGTAAAGGACTTGCCTCGAATGACGCAGCCTAAATTTGCGAGTGTGGCAGCAAGCTGGAATGAGCTCAACAAGAAATTTATGGCATATCATTGTGGTGATTCACAAGAAAAGGCGTTCCAGACATTAAAAGACCTATTGTGTGCAGCACGGGTTTTGGTGTACTTTCCCCAGAAGTCAATGAGACAGAGAAAGTCGTAGGTTTTTATAGTCGCACTATCAAAGCTTGATCGTAACTACTGTGTGACCCAACGTGTGCTAATAGCAGTGCTGGAATGCATAAAACATTACTATGAATACCTATGTGGCCAAAATTTTCTGCTAAAGACTGATCATTCAGGGCTGAGATGGCTGCTGCAATTCAAAAGCCCTGAAGGACAGCTGGATTGATTGATTGAGCGCCAACAGACTTATGACATCAACATTGAACACGGAAGAAGTATAAAACACGGAAATGCTGACGCTCTCTCACGCCGGACTTGTAATTTGAAGTGTACACATTGTGTGAAAGCTGAGAAGGAGTCCATCATTGGCTTACGTAAAAAGACGCAAGTAAAGACAGGTCAGGAGCGCAAAGAAATGACCCAATATTGGCAAAGATTACAACAGCTAAGGAAGAGGACAAACGGTCAGCTGCAACAATATAACTCGGGAGCACCATTCCAACGTATAGCGATGGACGTAGCAGGCCCTTTTCCTGTCAGTAACGCCGGAAATCTTTATGTTCTCGTCGTGATGGGTTATTTCAGCAAATGGCCTGAAGTGTATCCCATATTCAATCATGAGGTGAATACGATTGTAGATGTTTTTGTGAACAATTCTGTGTGCCGATATGGGGCTCTTGATCAGGGCAGAAATTCGAGTCTGCTATATTCAAAGGAAAGTGTGAGGTATACGGTATTAAAAAGACTCGAACGATGTTCCACAGTTTGCCGGAACTGTAGAACCTATTTAATTGAACCCTAGGCGAATACTTGTGAAAAGTGCTGAGCAATCAAAAGAAAGAGAGGGACGACCACCTACCAAGGTTTCTATTGGTGTATCGATTAACAGTCCATGATTCAACATCTAGATCACCCGGCAAAATTATTTTTGGGACCGAGCTAAAACTGAGTTTGGTGTTAAGCCTGCAGAGAGAGATACCACATACGCTGAAGAACAGGACAGTCTCAATGAACTTCACGAATTTTTGCGCACACGAGTTAAAGTGGTCAGCGATAGAATGAAAGCCAGATATGATCGTGCAGCAAATACGTGGGGCTTCCATGAGGGACCACTTGTTCTACTCTACGACCCACAGCGGAAGAAAGGATTATCTCCCAAGCTACAAACTAACTGGAATGGAAGTTATAGAGCAGTCAAAAAGTTAAACGACGTGGTATACAGAAAACAAAAGTACAATAGTCTGCGATCAAAAATGAAAGTGGTATATGTAGAGCGGCTGGCGAAAAGATAATAAGTCAGTTCGAGACGAACAGGCTTATTTGGGTGGCAGTGTTACAAAAATAAGCAATGTGTAAAAAAAGATTCTGTTACGAAAATTAACAATGCCTAAAAAGAAGATACACTAAATTAGTACAGTAGTAGTCTCAGCTATAATCTTTATTTTGCCATTTATTGGCTTGTGTCAAGGCTCTTGGGTATCTGTCACTGCCCTAATTGTTTGTGCTATTAACAGTGCTACCACTTACAAGTTTAACGGTGTTGCCAGTATGATTCCTTTTTGTGTATTATGATATTCAATAATTCCTTTTACCACAACATAAGATGCACGAGATTTACGATCAATTTGTTTTATACGTGATGACAACATTTTAACGTTTTAACATTTTTTGAACTAAGATTTCCTCCCTTAATTCATCTATTTCCGATTTAATTCAATTTATGCCCTCTTTTCAGCAACATCCTTTAGTTTGTTATACAACAACTTGTTAAGTTTATCCCAGAAGAGCTGGTCATCTTAATTAATATCCATTGTCTCAGTATTTGCATTACTGTTATTGTTTCCAATTATTTGATTTTTGCTTTTATACACCAACAACTGTTCTGGTGTGAATTGCCTGGGTTGTTTGTTATTCGTAGAATTTACAGCATAGAATTTAAGTGAACAGCTGATAGATGTTTTTTTTATTTGATGGCGGTAACTAAAATAAATAAACAGCACAACAATTGTAGGTAAGGGTGGATACAAAACAGAGGTGATGTACTCCAACTGTTTGCAATATACCGAAACTCCAACTGACGTTAATAATCAGTTTTTACGGATGATATTACGTTTTATATATATAATAATAAAAAATAAAAATCTTTCACGCACAGTAAAATTTTTAGTACAACTTGACAGTACACAGGCAATGTTGCCAATCCCTGCTATTATTATTACCTTTTGAATTTAACGTAAATAGAAATTTTTAGTAACTACAAGAACATTGGGAAGTATTGCTATTTGTATATAAAAGGCGGTGCCTTATGCATTAGCTAGTTCTGTTATAGTTTGACAGTTGTGTAAAGTCCTATTAAGAGTCGTGTATTGAGTAACTAGGTGTATTATGTGGATATTAAATAAGTTGGTTACTGTGTAGCTGTAATTGTATTAAGTAAAAGTGTGGAAATAAAAAGAGCTGTATTAAACATTAAATTCGCTGCATTTATTTCATTCTACGCAGTTTATACTTGAAATAAAATAAATCTTGTTTTTAGTTTTTAATTCAAATTTTTTACTTACTTACTTCTAACCCGACTTGGTTTTTACTTCACGACTCACCTCAAGAGTTTACTCCTTATAAACTCTCTTCACACCGAGTTCAAACCAAAAAACTCTCTTCACGCTTTTGCTTATTCTTTTTAGCAATCTAATAAATTCAGGTGTGCCTAGCCTGATTTTTGTAATAATATATACACTGGTGGCCACTACTAAAGCAACCGACGTCACACAGTGACGTTTTGGCCAATATGCCTAAGAAACATCTTGGACGGAAATCTGTATTTGTATTACCAATCTATTCACAAAAATATAAATAAAAATATTTTATTATTTACTTTTCTAACAGATATTTTGTTATCGAAATAATGAAACAAAAATATGCCTGGTCAAAACTAAAACATCCATTGTGTTTCTATCAAACTACTTCAAAATAAAATTAGTAGTCGTAGCGTAATCTTTATTTTTAATGATGGCAGCACGTCTATGAGGCACTGCATCAATAAATACCTAACTACTGAAAAAAAAAACTAAAAAAGGCTGGAAAAACATATAAGCAATATATTTTTAAGTCCAAATTATAAAAGTTTGGTTAAACAGTAACATTTAAAAAAGAAGACAAAAAAAGTTGATTTAATAACACAGTGTGCCACTACGTGGTACAATAAGAAAAACTGGTTAAATTGTGTACTAAAATAAGAAAGTTATAAGTGTAAATTTGACTAATTTGACAACAACAACAACCGCATACAGTAATTTCAAATAGCAATCGACCCTTATCTTCTAGAAAAGACCACAACAATAGCAACAACTCAATGCAGCACATGACAGAAGAAAAACATCTGACTCAAATGTACCCGAAGCAAAAGCAAAGCCGAAGAAGAAAAGCAGTTATGGTTGGCAACAGCGTTGATAATCAGCTTAGCAACAATTATTCAATTTTGTATCGTACGTATAACTCTCTTAGATTAAGAACTTTATATATTCTTAAATTTATATTTATTACTCTTTTTATAAGTCTTTACTCTCAAATTAACAATTTTTCGATACAAATTAAATTTTTTACAAGTCAAACGCAGTTTTTTTTAACACAAATTAAATTTCATTCGGAACAAATAACATTTTTTTCAACACAAAATAAATCATTTTCACTTAAAATTAAATTTATTTCACTTCAAATTGAATTTTTTCATTTCAAATTAATTTTTTTCTTATTTTAAATTAATTTTTTTTATATTCTGTTTTTTGCACTGTAAAATTAAACTAATATCTCCTTAATTTGCTATGTATTTAAAATATTCACTGCAACGGCTCTCCAGATGCTGCTAATCCCAAATATATCTATAGTTATATCAAGATAATAATTGTTACAATCATAAGGTGTTACTGATTCCACGGATTGTTTAATTATACAACAGTTACTAAGTCCTTATTACTCTTTGAATCAGCTAGTAAATTTCGTGCAGAAAGTTTGGTTTTTGAAAACACTTTCTATTGGATTTAGCATTGGAGAGTATGGAGGAAGAAAAACTAAGTTATGCCCGAACTCCGCACTTTATCCTTTAGAGTTTTGTATATATTTGCATTGTCAAGGATCAGCTAGGCATCTCTTATGTTAGATTCAGCTAATTTATTAAATAATTCTTCAAGGAAAGATATTCAGATGCTGGTATTAACTGCGGAATGTGCAATTATTTCTTTGTGTATAATGCCATGTATGTTCATGGCTGCAATAAAGGAAACATTTCATCCTGTAACGGTAGGAACAGTAAGTTATTCGTGCAGCAGTATTTACTTTGGGTCTTGCCTTGTTTCTCCCAAGGTAGTATTAAAAACCGGATTCATCAATTAATATTATTTTTTCTCTTGCTTCTGAAGGGTTTTGTACGAAATTTAACGCATATGGTATGCGTCGCTGAATTGTAATGTCGCTATTTAAACGATCTATATTGATTTTGACAGTCTTTAATGTAAATCACAAAGATTTTAGTGCATTGTG
>JAKWBJ010000242.1:0-30000 GCA_023159175.1 Wohlfahrtia magnifica | reverse complement strand
TATAAATCACTTGAAATTTTTTTGGTATTTTCAACAGTTTCGGAGCTATTCACAACTTAGCTGCGAAATCGGTCAAGTCGTTTTCAAGTTGTGATAAAATATATTGACCTAACTACCATATTTTGGGCAAAAATTTGAGTCAGGTGCAAAAAAACTGAAAACGGATTTGAATTCAGCGCATAAAAATCATTATATGCCATATAGTTTTATTTAAAGACTTTTTGCTGTAGGCCAGTGTTATTAGCATTTAGAAGAAATACCACATATGATTTAAGTCTGAAATATAATGCATCATATAAGCTGTGAGCCGAAAAATGAAAGGTTTTTTATTTTGTTATAATTTTTTATATTGAATTATTTCTTGTTAATTTTTTGTTTAATAAAGTCTACTATTTAGTAATATTGTTGACGTGAGTTTTCTTCTATCATAAGTAACAACATTCGAAATATTTGAAATTTTTCTTAAATAAATGTGACTGCATCAAATAAACTGTGAGTGACTTTATATGTATATATCTGTATATATGTATATTTAGTCGTACCACACGGGTACGATTAATAGACTATTCTGGAAACAGTCTGGAAAAATCCTTCGCCATGATAAAACCAAATGGGACGTATATATACTTCTTTGATAACTGTAATGCTTCGTGTTCGAACGGCATATTCCTGGGCTGATATAGAAGGTTCCAAATAAGCTTTGCCAGAAGTTTCGTTTTTCGTGGAATTGTGCCACTTTTTATTATAAAATCCTGTGTCCCATGTAAGTATTCAGATTCACGCTTTTTTAAACTTACGCCATAATTTTTAAACTTAAAATTTTTGATTTATAGTATTTTATGCTTGACTGAAAATGTATTGAAGGTAATAAATAGCAGCAACTAATATGAGAAATGTATTGTAAGCTTTGTACTGAATGAACAGAGGTTGTTCATCTGTGTTTTATGGTTGATAGGTTGCTAAATTCAACTATTTTTTGGGCCTAAAGCATACTGTTCCTGCACCTGTTTTACTCAATATTTTTTGTATTCAATTTAAATAATGTGTAGTTTAAAAAAAATAAACAAAAGTTTCTTAATTTAAAACAAAACTATAATTAAGGTATAAGTGTGTTAAAAAAATTATTATTAGTACAATACTAATATTGTTCCGTTTTAACCTTTTTAAAATGTTAAATAAAACAAGCGAAGCAAATTTGTTGTTTTTATAGTCCTTATGTCAAAATTAAACTTAATAACAATGTCTAAAGATAGGACACATCACACATCGTGTGATCCTACCTTTATGATGCCACTTTTCAAAAGTGATTTGCTTTCTGATCCACCCACATTTTCATGAGGAGTAACAGAAATATCTCAGGAATAGAAGAACGAAATAAAATCATAAGTTAAAAAAGAGTCAATAACCAATAAAGCATTTGTAACTATTAATCTTTGGCAAGATAATTATTCAAAACGGAATTTTTTGTGCGATACTTTGCATTTCCAGAACAACTGCAAATTAATAATTATACTGCAGAAAGGAAATCCATGGATTTTAAGCGCAGTAGTGGGCAAAATGTTCACTGTAAATTACAAAATTTACTTAGTGAAAAGTATAATTTTCTTAACGGATAGAGGAAGCAATGCTAAAAAGCTCTGAAAAACTACAGGCGGCTGAATTGTTTCAGATATTTATTTTATTTATGTTCTGGACTCAGCGATGGAATCTACGGGCGAACTAACAGAAGTCATTAGTTCTTAAAAAAAAAGTGTGAAATAATTTAAAAAGGCAAGTCTTCAATATCTGCTACAAACTTCATTGAAGAATCATACAAGATAGAATTCACTTTATGCCATGTCTAAATCAATATCAGATAACTGGATAAAAGTTAACAAAATTTTTATCGATAGTTCCGAAGCGAACAGCTTCTTAAATATAAATGTTTTAATTCTGTAATGTTTAGTTAGTTTTCGTTCGATATGTTTTGTTATACCATTGATTTACCGTCTCAAGGAAATTTTCGAAGTTAAGCAAAATGATTTTCAACCAATTTCGGCTTTGAAGGAAAACATTTCAAAATGGTTAGATGAGATTTGAGTTTTAAATTTCAACATATGCCATAAAACTACTTTTTTGTATGCACCAGCAATTTCTGAGCAAGCTGGTGATCTGGATGATAAAAAAAAAGAATTCTGCGTTAATTAAATTACAAACTATCAACAAAATGAATCTCAATCAACTCCAGTACAACAGCAGATTTGTCATCAGACCTAACGTCTTTATCAATTCCATCATCTTCGAATCTAACATCTTTAATTTCACCGTCGCCAATTTCACCATCGCCGAACTTACAACTATCTAACATTAAAAAATACAAGTGAATATTCTACGAATTTTTCAACTAATTCGAGTACTTTTTTAAACAAGGAGTGCGGCTTTCAAAATTATTGAGACGCTCCATGATGTCAGCACCAGAAAGTTCAAGGGAAGAGGTATCACATTACTGTATGGAAAATATATTGATGAATGTAGGTTTTGGTGTAATGCAGTGGTGGAGAGCGAACACTGCAAAATATCCAAGATTGGCAAAGTTAGCCTTGCGCATTCTATCAGTTTCAGCCAGCAGTGCTGCATCTGAAAAACGAAATAGATTTGGCCACAAAACCGTTGACAACATCTCATTTTTAAATTCTTTTTATAAGACTATTTCCTTTTAATCGGATTTATTTGTGAAATGTAGATATATACATACGTGTAAATACTTTTCTTATTTGGATATAAGTATGCACATTATAATAAGTGAAGAAAAAATAAAAAATGATAATAAACACAATATTAAACTTTTGATTGTTGAACTCTGGCAAATGAAAACCACAGCAACTACACAACCTTATAATGAGTATTCAAATGCTCATGTTAGAATCACACACATTTTGCGTAGACGATGCCAGTCATGCACATCTTATAGAACTTTTCTTCACGCTCAATTTACACCAGATTCGGACAAGGACAAGGCGAATTGAATTAGGTGGTCTTGTCATTTTGGCTGATTGCTTTGTTTAAATTGTCAAAAGTTTTGTTTATGTTTACAATTGTTGTTGCTTGATTTTTTATGTTAGATTTTACATTAAATAAAATTAAGAAATTAATACATATTTGGCTACTAGGACCCATACAACCTTTACTAACAATATCCTTAATATTGGAGTCATCCAGCCTTCACTTACAATGTTTGTATCATCAACCTTCACTTACAATGTCTGTTTCATCGGACCCATCTGACGGCTTAGGCCAACGATGTGAAAATTTAAGTCCCCCTTACGTTATCAGTGGTCTCTTATCGAAGATGTTCATGGTAAAAATTGTATTGGGTGCAAAGTATACTAGGCGCGATCATTTAACCTGTTGTGAAGTTAATAAAACCATTTTCGTCCAAATTTATGTATTTTTATGTATTTATTTACGTTTGAAAAAGCTCTTATAAGTTAATAAAACTGTACCAAAAACACTTTTTGATAAATTCCTCACTTTTGCTTTTAATATTCTTTCGCTACCCACTGGTCAATCGTTTTTGTTCCACCATGCCTGCGTTTAACCACTCTCATTACGGTGTATACTCTAGCGATAATGTTTAGCGTTGTCTAACGTAATGAAAAACTACGAACTATTTGTTTTGGGTCATAAGTTAGCTATTAATGAAATACCAGCTTCCGTATGCTTCAAGTCTGCATGAATTTTATCGAAAATGCGATGATACGTCTAAATAATTCCGGCTAATGTTAGGTAATTGTTTCAGATATAACTCCACTGTGATTTCTCCCAAGCTGTAATAAATACAATAACATCAAGTCAAGATTGTTTTAATTTGGTTTTAATAAATTTAACTTGTGTTTCCAATGTTAAATATTACACACAATTTCATATTTATCACCTCCGCACTTATAACATCCACTGGCTCATGGCAAGTTTGATGAAAATAGGTTAACACTTTTATTATATTTATTAAATGCTTTTATTTCAAAAACATAATTTTTTTGTAAAAATTTTAATTTCCCCTCCAAAGCAAACTGAAGTAAAAGTAAATGTCATCGTACAAAAACATTTCATTTCTGTCATATATTTTGACATTCATTAGTCACGCAAAAAAGCGTCAAAATGTATGTTGTTCTTGTTAAAAAATTAGTTGTTGTAATGACAACTCCACCTTATTGAATTCGCCTTGGACAAGGAGCTGCTTTTCTCTTTTGTTTTCACACGTACGTAGTCGCCCGCATAAACGAAAAATAAACAAAGTGAAGTAAAGGGAAAACAGATGGAAAAATACAGTGCAAAGTGGCCTGAGTGAGAGACTCTCAAATTACTACCGCAATTGTTAAATGCATTAATATTAGTTTGCCTAACGCTGATTTACGCGTATTCTTACGCTCTTGCTTCTAGTCTTCAATGAAACAACGACGAGTGAACATGCGTGCTGGTGTATGCTGATGTTAAATTTATTGTTTTTTTACTGTATTATTTAAATGTTTTTTCTCATAATATTCAAATTTTTCGCAAAATATTAATTATTTTACGTTTTTAATAAAAATAAATTCATTCCGACACTAATAATACTAACTATCCATTCAAATTAATTCTCAGAGAGCAATTTTAATGTTCTCACTAACACAACTACATTTTTACTTTTGAACACCACCGCTCTACGCAGAATGAGTATGATTCGCATATGAACTTTTAAACGAGTGATGTATACAGTGTTGCCGGAATTTTCAGGGGTAAATCGTGAAAAATACGTAATGTACTTTTTAAGACACAAGTTTTTTTCACAAATTCATTTGGAGTCCGTAGTTCGGTATGCAATTTAAGAGAAGAAAACCACAACTTCGTATTACATATTTGTAGAGAATTGCTCAGGTAAACTGTAACAAATATTATATTTTAAATTTGTTAGAAAACTTTGATTGTTTTTAGCATGCTTGTGCAAGTCCGTTTTCTTCTTTTTAATCATACTTTTTGTTTTTTTTCTCTATTAATATGTTGTGGAGACTTTTTTTATTATTATTATTATTATTATTATTATTATTATTATTATTATTATTATTATTATTATTATTATTATTATTATTATTATTATTATTATTATTATTATTATTATTATTATTATTATTATTATTATTATTATTATTATTATTATTATTATTATTATTATTATTATTATTATTATTATTATTATTATTATTATTATTATTATTATTATTATTATTATTATTATTATTATTATTATTATTATTATTATTATTATTATTATTATTATTATTATTATTATTATTATTATTATTATTATTATTATTATTATTATTATTATTATTATTATTATTATTATTATTATTATTATTATTATTATTATTATTATTATTATTATTATTATTATTATTATTATTATTATTATTATTATTATTATTATTATTATTATTATTATTATTATTATTATTATTATTATTATTATTATTATTATTATTATTATTATTATTATTATTATTATTATTATTATTATTATTATTATTATTATTATTATTATTATTATTATTATTATTATTATTATTATTATTATTATTATTATTATTATTATTATTATTATTATTATTATTATTATTATTATTATTATTATTATTATTATTATTATTATTATTATTATTATTATTATTATTATTATTATTATTATTATTATTATTATTATTATTATTATTATTATTATTATTATTATTATTATTATTATTATTATTATTATTATTATTATTATTATTATTATTATTATTATTATTATTATTATTATTATTATTATTATTATTATTATTATTATTATTATTATTATTATTATTATTATTATTATTATTATTATTATTATTATTATTATTATTATTATTATTATTATTATTATTATTATTATTATTATTATTATTATTATTATTATTATTATTATTATTATTATTATTATTATTATTATTATTATTATTATTATTATTATTATTATTATTATTATTATTATTATTATTATTATTATTATTATTATTATTATTATTATTATTATTATTATTATTATTATTATTATTATTATTATTATTATTATTATTATTATTATTATTATTATTATTATTATTATTATTATTATTATTATTATTATTATTATTATTATTATTATTATTATTATTATTATTATTATTATTATTATTATTATTATTATTATTATTATTATTATTATTATTATTATTATTATTATTATTATTATTATTATTATTATTATTATTATTATTATTATTATTATTATTATTATTATTATTATTATTATTATTATTATTATTATTATTATTATTATTATTATTATTATTATTATTATTATTATTATTATTATTATTATTATTATTATTATTATTATTATTATTATTATTATTATTATTATTATTATTATTATTATTATTATTATTATTATTATTATTATTATTATTATTATTATTATTATTATTATTATTATTATTATTATTATTATTATTATTATTATTATTATTATTATTATTATTATTATTATTATTATTATTATTATTATTATTATTATTATTATTATTATTATTATTATTATTATTATTATTATTATTATTATTATTATTATTATTATTATTATTATTATTATTATTATTATTATTATTATTATTATTATTATTATTATTATTATTATTATTATTATTATTATTATTATTATTATTATTATTATTATTATTATTATTATTATTATTATTATTATTATTATTATTATTATTATTATTATTATTATTATTATTATTATTATTATTATTATTATTATTATTATTATTATTATTATTATTATTATTATTATTATTATTATTATTATTATTATTATTATTATTATTATTATTATTATTATTATTATTATTATTATTATTATTATTATTATTATTATTATTATTATTATTATTATTATTATTATTATTATTATTATTATTATTATTATTATTATTATTATTATTATTATTATTATTATTATTATTATTATTATTATTATTATTATTATTATTATTATTATTATTATTATTATTATTATTATTATTATTATTATTATTATTATTATTATTATTATTATTATTATTATTATTATTATTATTATTATTATTATTATTATTATTATTATTATTATTATTATTATTATTATTATTATTATTATTATTATTATTATTATTATTATTATTATTATTATTATTATTATTATTATTATTATTATTATTATTATTATTATTATTATTATTATTATTATTATTATTATTATTATTATTATTATTATTATTATTATTATTATTATTATTATTATTATTATTATTATTATTATTATTATTATTATTATTATTATTATTATTATTATTATTATTATTATTATTATTATTATTATTATTATTATTATTATTATTATTATTATTATTATTATTATTATTATTATTATTATTATTATTATTATTATTATTATTATTATTATTATTATTATTATTATTATTATTATTATTATTATTATTATTATTATTATTATTATTATTATTATTATTATTATTATTATTATTATTATTATTATTATTATTATTATTATTATTATTATTATTATTATTATTATTATTATTATTATTATTATTATTATTATTATTATTATTATTATTATTATTATTATTATTATTATTATTATTATTATTATTATTATTATTATTATTATTATTATTATTATTATTATTATTATTATTATTATTATTATTATTATTATTATTATTATTATTATTATTATTATTATTATTATTATTATTATTATTATTATTATTATTATTATTATTATTATTATTATTATTATTATTATTATTATTATTATTATTATTATTATTATTATTATTATTATTATTATTATTATTATTATTATTATTATTATTATTATTATTATTATTATTATTATTATTATTATTATTATTATTATTATTATTATTATTATTATTATTATTATTATTATTATTATTATTATTATTATTATTATTATTATTATTATTATTATTATTATTATTATTATTATTATTATTATTATTATTATTATTATTATTATTATTATTATTATTATTATTATTATTATTATTATTATTATTATTATTATTATTATTATTATTATTATTATTATTATTATTATTATTATTATTATTATTATTATTATTATTATTATTATTATTATTATTATTATTATTATTATTATTATTATTATTATTATTATTATTATTATTATTATTATTATTATTATTATTATTATTATTATTATTATTATTATTATTATTATTATTATTATTATTATTATTATTATTATTATTATTATTATTATTATTATTATTATTATTATTATTATTATTATTATTATTATTATTATTATTATTATTATTATTATTATTATTATTATTATTATTATTATTATTATTATTATTATTATTATTATTATTATTATTATTACTATTATTATTATTATTATTATTATTATTATTATTATTATTATTATTATTATTATTATTATTATTATTATTATTACTATTATTATTATTATTATTATTATTATTATTATTATTATTACTATTATTATTATTATTATTATTATTATTATTATTATTATTATTATTATTATTATTATTATTATTATTATTATTATTATTATTACTATTATTATTATTATTATTATTATTATTATTATTATTATTATTATTATTATTATTATTATTATTATTATTATTATTATTATTATTACTATTATTATTATTATTATTATTATTATTATTATTATTATTATTATTATTATTATTATTATTATTATTATTATTATTATTATTATTATTATTATTATTATTATTATTATTATTATTATTATTATTATTATTATTATTATTATTATTATTATTATTATTATTATTATTATTATTATTATTATAATAGTCTAATCTTCGGTGACCTGATCACCGTTATAATTAACGGGACTTAGCATCCAATAAAGAAATTTCAAACCCACCTGAAGTCACCGTTAACTATATCCTAGTAAAAAACTAAACAACTAAAACTAAACAACAATTCTAAACTAAATTCAACAGCAATACAGTCCTAATGGGTTAACTTTCAATCATCGAAATAGTCTAATCCAAATTATGTCGTATAAAAATATATCAAGCTAACTCTTTTCATGAAATTATACCCTATTCTGAGTCTAATATCTAATATGCTAATTTAAAATTGCCAACCATCTAAAAATGAATACAGTATAATGCTTAAAATCAATAGTGAATAGCAATAGTTCTGAAAAGTTAAAGAAAATTCCTAATGTAGATATGAACTTATATCTACCCTAAAAACTAAGTATCTCAGAACATAATTATTGTATTCTAACGCTAAGGTAAATTGTCATAAACTTAATGCAAGAAATCTATACAACATAACCCAGTAAAGCAGATCATCGAAATTATGTTGGAGGCATTCATCATCAGATCGATATGATTTGGTAAGTCACACAAATGTTTTTATTATTTTTTTCATTAACAACTTCCTTGCATTAAATATGTACAACATTTAAAAAGAAACAGCAATTAAATCTTAAGTAGTAATGGATTATTGTGAGCAATCATAATTAAGAGCGAGCAAGAGTAGATTTCAATTAATAAATTTTGTAATACATTAGAGATGAGTTTAAAATCAGTAATCTTTGTTTGTTGTGATTTTTGTTTCTTTTATCTCTGTCATTTAAGTGTTTACTTATAAATATATATATTAATCGATTGTGAACCAGCAATTATTTTGATTCCCTATTTTATGAGATCTATATAGTTAAAAAAAAATTGCTTTTAATTATTAAAGTTTTGTTGTAATTATTATAAGACGGCTAAGTTTCTTTTAAAATAAAATTTAATTTAAAACGTATAATGCTAAATATAAATTTAAAATGTGTTAAATATATAAAATTAACATTAAACGATTAATTTGAATTTATGTTGGTTTTTTTTATATAAGACTAGCACCCAGGGGATGGCCCCTACTCATGCAGTGCATTATGCTGGTACTAGGAAAATAGGTTATTGGAAGGAGGACAGAGGGAGTAGTGTTTATGGACGTTAGACTTAAATTTACTCATGTCGTAAGTGGCAGGAAATACTTTCGCTGGAAGATTATTCCACAACCGAACAGTGCGACCAAAGAACGAATTCTCCCTATAATGCGCTGTGCGATTTACTGGACAATCAACTACAAAGGGATGCGCTCTACGGCAAATACGAGTACTACGTAAAAATATATGATTTTTAGGAATTAATTCCTTAATTTCGTTAGAACACATTCCGTTACAGTTCCGATAGAACAATGAAACAAACGCCACATTGCGATGGTGCTCCAATGAATCAATACAGTTGGCTACCCTACCGTCATTGATGAGCATCTTCGCTCTCTCCTGTACGCGGTCGAGAAGCTCCAAAATAGACTTTGGAGCACCCGCCCATACATAAGAGTTGTATTCCATTTTGGGTCGGATATAGGTCTTATAAATATTAAGGAGATCAGATGAAGTGAAGTATTTCTTGCACCGTCTTAAAAAACCAAGGCACTTAAATGTTTCTTTGGACACTTGAAATATGTGATCATTTCAACGAACGTCACAGTGAATTCTCATGCACAGAACATCAAGAGCACCTGATTCCCCAATATCCACATTACCCATTGACACAGATGACAACACACCACCACGTCTGTGTGTTAAAAAACAACATTGAGTCTTGCGTGCATTAAAATCGACCCTGTTCGCACGACCCCACTCGGAGACCTTCACCAGGTCACTTGTGAGTGTGACGTTCATATTCATCCTTCTCGCCCCAATCTCCGAAAGGCTCGGTCTACGATCAAAAGAATATGAGTGACAAATTTTGCTGCAATCCGCAAAAGAGTAGATAGGATTAGAAGTGAGAAAAAGAAAGTCGTCAAGAAATATTAGAAAAAGAGTAGGAGAAAGAACAGAGGGTTGCGGTACCCCTGAGTTTACCCTGAACTCGTCGGATGAGACCCATCTATAACCACTCTTATAGAGCGATCTCTGAGAAAACTCGATATAAATCGAGATAAGTGACTACCGACACCAAAAGCATTATGTTTCGAAATGAGGGCCTCGTGCCAAACTCTATCAAACGCCTGGATATCTCAACCAGAGCCACAACCTTACTTTCGCCAAAACCATGAATGGACTTGTTTCACTTCTTCGAGAGCAACGCCAGCAGGTCACCAATAGAACGGCCGTTTCGGAAACTGTAATGACGATCAATACGTCAATTGTTGGACTCCAGATATCTCACAAGGTGGTGATTAATCATACTCTCCATAGCCTTGGAGAGTGCAGAACAAACTGTAGTCCTCAGAGTTACTAGCCTCGCCATTTTTGGGGATTGTCGTTACATTAGCAGCCTTCCAGCAAGATGTAAAATTACCGGCGCGATATGACGCACTGAAAAGGTGAGCTAATGGACACCCAAGCGTCGAAGAGCTTTGCTTTAGGACCAGTGCATACCATCCGGCCCAGAGGACTTGTAAACGTTGAGATTTGCAAGGACCATTTTTACAGCACGGGCTCGGAAGAATATACTAATCATAGTTACTGATACTCTTTCAAGTTCGGACAGTGGTTGAACGCTCTCCGGCAAGTGAGAACTACTTGCAAACATTTCGGCCAAGAAGTTTGCCTTTTCAACCGGGTTCGTGAATGTGTGGCCACTCCTTATAAGAGGACGGAAGTTATATTTTTTTATTTAAAAAAATAAATTAATGTTCATTGCATTTAATAATTAACAATGAGAAAATAGAAAAATAGTTGTTGAAAAAATGGACTCAAATTTCTGTAAAAAGCATATTTGTGTTAAAATTTAAATGTTTATTAAAAAATGATGAATTACAGAGTGGATCAAAACCAAGTGCATGTTTTGAATTTGAACTAAAAAGTTCCTGTAAAACTGTAAATACGCCATCAAATAAAACAAAACGTTACACATTTATTTATTAAGTCCTTAAAAAAACATTAGCAAAAAGTATCATATTCAAATACGGGAATTATGTACATTTACATTTATTCTAGCAATAGAATTCTGCTAAGCCAATGGCTTGTCAGCAGAAATGAGAGAAAGGCAATTATATAAAAGAATCCGCATTTACTTGGTTTTGCACCTTTCGCTTAAATAGAGCGGAATTCATATTTTTAATATACTTCTTAGAGCTCTTTATTTACTGTGGCGTTTTTAAAGCCTTTACACGTACTCTACAATATTACCTAAATAGTAAGAGAAATCTGATCCCATCCGTACTACACTCGTTGCATGGCTTCAACAAATTCTTCAAAGCCAAATTATATTTTTCCAGGCGTTTTTTTACTATTGTCAAAAAATTCGCCATTGAATCGAAATCAGATTTGTCTTTGGATCATCATCTTATAGAAAGACGAATTTTTCGTTTTTGTTAATAAAACCTACAATCACTCACATTGAAAGTCGGGCAACTCACTGTAAAAACTTTAGATGCGCGTTAAAAGAACAAAAGTAAACTTTTTTGAATTACAGTTAATATAGCACTAATTAAGCAGTAAAAACAAACAAAAAAGAAATTTCTAACTGTAACATAAAATTTTATAATGCAAGTCGGGCAGACACTTATGTATATCTAATTTTAAAATGAAAATTATTATTTTCTCGCATATCCTTTCTGATTTTCCACAGCCTTTAGTGTCCTTGGGGTGGATCCAACTAATTTTTTCACACATTAAGACTTATTTGACTCCTTTCTTCCTGAAATGCCACTATTAGTTTTTCTTACTTGGTACACGAACGATTTTGCAGTTGACCTTTAAGCTCATCCCACAAGTACTCAATAATATTTGTATCGGGACTTTGGGGAAGCCTTTCAAGAACTTTGGGAAGTTATACAACATCCAATTTTTCTCTATCAGTGATATATGCTTTGGGTTTTTGGCATAATAATATTTAAAAATATCAACAATACCTAATATGCGCTCATTTTCCTTTGTATTATTCTTCCAAATGTCAAGATAAATAGCTTTCTCTATTGTACCTTCTATAAAATCAAGCTTTCCAACTCCTACAGGGGCCATATAAGCCCATTTCATCACTGTATAAGCCTCCATGCTTAGCGATTTTGAAATTGAATTTGGCGAAAAAGCTTAAAAAAGATCTGACAGCCGTGGTTACAGGTATAAATTTCTTTTTTGGTTGTTTCTATTGCTTAATTAGTGCTTTATTGAAAGTAAGTTTGAAAAAGTTTGCTCTTGTTCCTTTAACGTGCATTTTATGGCAAACGGATCTAATTGACGACTAAAAGCAAAAGCGTAAGAATACGTGTGAATTAAACGTGGACAAAAGTTGTATGAAAAGCTCACGACTGATTTAAATAATCATTAAAAGGTTGTGTTTTTTCCTTTGAATAGCCAATAATTAATATCAATAATCAATAATTATTATTTTGGTGTTCGGAAATAAAATGCATAATAACAAAACTTTGTACAATAATTTTCTTTTTTTTATTATATAATTAAGGCATAGCGTTGCGTATACGCAACGTTAACTTTAACTGCTTTTCATGCTTAAACCATTTAACTTATTTCAAAATATTTAAACTAATATTTAAATATTGTTTCAAAATCTATTTGACGTGTTTCAGACTTTTTTTATAAAATAATTTTAAGTATTAAAAGTATTTTAAAAAACTTACAGCCTGACCCACGATTTTGAACGTTATCGCTTCGAACGACAAACAGGGGAACTGCGGCACACTAATACTTTCTTGTCGAAAGAAGTCAGCATTTCAGTATAAATTTGTGGCGCACTATATCACTTTTCTTATGTCTTTACGAACACAAATGCCAACATCACTCACTTGTTTTTTACTGCTCACTGGAGCGCTCTGGAATACTTTTTCTTTTACCTGGTTTTGTTGCTGGGTATGTGGTCCCTGTAAAAGCTTCAGTTTGTATCCACCATCGCAGAAAAGAAGAAAAAATTACTTTCATAAATTTGATTTATTTCTTTATTGGTTTATTCATTTATCTACAGTATGAAAAATCAATATTCGTACACCTTTTCAAAAACCATTTTTTAATAAAAAAAATAAATAAAAATAATGCTTTATACGAGAGGCGTTATATCTTCAAACGAATAATATATATATATATATATATATATATATATATATATATATATATATATATATATATATACATATATAATGTATTTGTTATATATATATATATATATATATATATATATATATATATATACATATATAATGTATTTGTTATATATATATATATATATATATATATATATATACATATATAATGTATTTGTTATATATATATATATATATATATATATATATATATATTATTCGTTTGAAGATATAACGCCTCTCGTATAAAACATTATTTTTATTTATTTATTTTATTAAAAAATGGTTTTTGAAAAGGTGTACGAATATTGATTTTTCATACTGTAGATAAATGAATAAACCAATAAAGAAATAAATCAAATTTATGAAAGTAATTTTTTATATATATTTAATAATAACAAATTTGAGGGCAATAAATTTTTATATATATATTATATATATATTATATATATATATATATATATATATATATATATATATATATATATATTATTATATATATATATATATATATATATATATATATATATATATATATATATATATATTTTAATAATTTTTTTCTAATAATAACAAATTTCAGAGCAATAAATTTTTAAGGTAAAGAATAAGGATTTTTTTTACAATGTATTTTAGATTGTTACATTTTACATTGTATGTTTTCTACATTTAAGCGTTTTTTAATGTAAATTGGTGATTTATTTCTGGAAATAAGCTATGGCAATCCAGGTCTTTATTTGGATTACGTTTGAAACGTAAAGCCAAGCGAACGATAAATCGTAAGATAGTAGGCCACTGTTAGGAAAGAAAGTGAATGACTGCCTTTCGTTCGAAGAAATTTCTTTCGACATCGTGGGCCAGGCTGTTGATTTTTCTTACTTGTCGACAGGGTTGGCAGAAAACCAGGTTTAAAAAAAACCCAGCCCACCGGGTTTGATTGGGTCTTATAACTCCTTAATTTCGTAAAACTTAACAATATATTTTATTTGTTAGTAAAATTTCTTTGTCTTAATAATTAATTTAATAATTAATTTTGGTCGGATCAAGTGAACATTGTGTTCTATAGGCTGCTAAAGCAGACTGCAACTACTTCGTTTGAACCGTGAAAGAGAAAAACTGTAGAAATACAAATACAGACATGATTAAGTTATTCTTTTGCATGTCAACTCACGGCCTCACGTCTCAAAAGTTGCAAAACGATTTTCAGAAACGATCAATGCCGCCGTATTGGCTGTTTCGACAGATACAATAGCTTTTAGCATGTCACCGAATCAATTCTATTAAAGATCGTTGGATCGCCTCAAAAGACGGGAAGTTTTTCAGAAACGTGTTTCAGAAATCGGCTCAGAGGTGGGGAAAAGATGTAAGTAGTGATTTCTTACATTCTTATTTTGATAAATTTCTTAATTCATTATCTTTCTGAGCTATAAAACGTGACGAATTCACTCTCAAAACGTAAATTTTACTTTTTCTGCTATATGTAAACTGCGAAAACTTTTAAATAAAAAACTCACCTGGGTTTTTTTAAATATAATACCTAATAAAATCCGGGTGGGCTTAATTGGGTTACCCAGTGGGTTACCAACACTGCTTGTCGAGGACTTTTACAAATAATTAAAAAAACTATATATAAATTTTTTTATCGCCTTGTTTAACCAAGATTCTGGAAGAGGTAACATAAAAATGTGCGGTTATATGGGGATCGATTGGTTAGGCAAATGCGTAAAGTTTTTGAAACGAATGGACGCCAATATACCACACGTCCATATTTGCACCAAGGTTCTAAGAAAGTTTCGAAATTTGGGGCAAATTGTTTCGGACATCATCTTCCAAGCTTGTACTCAGGGTTACGTGGCAAGGCTGTTAATTTTTCTTACTTGTCGAGGACTTTTACAAATAATTTTACAAAATCTAAAAAAATTTTATCGCATTGTTTAACCAAGAATGAAGTCTGGAAAGGGTAACATAATGATGTGTAGGTATATGGGGATTGATTGGGCAGGCAAATGCGTTAATTTTTTGCGACGAATGTGCGCCAATACACAACACGTCGATATTTTGCACCAAGGTTTCTATGAAAGTTTAAAAATTTGGAGCAAAAGTGTTTCATATTCTAAGCTTGTACTCAGAGTTACGGATTCGAAGTACTCGACTGGGCACCCCAATTTCAGGATATAATCCCAATAGAACTTGTATAAGTTAAAGTTAAACGTGCAGTTTAAATTGCATTGTAGAGACTTCTGCAACAACGTAGTAGAGGCCATGCCAAAACGTATCCAGGTGATAATTAAAGCAAAAGAAGGTCATATAAAACATAAGTAATGAGTGTGTTTTAAGGTTAAAGCCTTCTCGTGAAATTTCAGTATTATTTAAAAAGTAACTGATTCTTTCCAAAAAGTTAGAAGTTGCTCTATTACATTTGGAGCAACTTACTATAACAGCAAATTACAATAACAAAATTATACCGACAAAATTTGTTGACATACTGTATATTTAATTTTAATTATCACTAATAAATTGTAATAAATAAACTACGTGAATCTTGGTGCTTTTGAAGGGTCCAATCATCTTTTCTCGTACTTTGAAATTGTCTTTCGATATATATTTTTTTGCGAAATATATGGTACAATGGGCCAAACTTGTTAATAACAAACGACTTTATTAAGTTACATGTAGATCGAACTCACCGCATTGAATGTGACAGTAAAGTAAAAACAGTTTTTATACGTCTAAAAAGTATTCCAATATAAGAAAATTAAATTAGGAACAACTTGGGTTTTCAAAATTCAAACAAAGAAAATTAAGAAAACAATAACTTAATTTTAAATAAGCCACTATTAACAAAAACCTAAAATGATATTGAAGTCTATTTATTTAAAATTTTTAATGCGAAAAAATTCTTAAAACATATTTCAAATATATTTAATTTTACATAAATATGGGTTTAATAATTTCGTTTTAATAAATATGAACTTATTTAATAATTTTTAATAAATTTTGTGTATGTTACATATGAAAAAATAACAATAAATTTTTATTAAAATTTCATGTCATGTTTCAATGTGCATGTTATATCGGGTAGGCCATTTAAAAATTTAAATTTAAAAATGCACTATAACAAAAACATTTTGAAATTTTGCCAAATTTATTTTTTGTTGTGAAGTACAATTTTTCCGGTTAGAAATGAAATATTATTTCATTCATATGGCTGCCGCGGCTATCCTCACAGTACCGCATTCGATTGGACCAATTTTCGCGAACTTTTTCGAGTGTATGGGGTCGTATCTCGGCATGGCATCACGAATATTGGCTTTCAAATGCTCAATTGCGTCTGGTTTGTCGACATAACACTTGTCTTTAACGGCACCCAACAGTAGATAGTTCAACGGTGTCAAATCGCAGCTTCTGGCGACCAACTAACATCACCATTTCGGCTAATTAAGCGGCCATCAAACGTTTGACGCAATAAATCGATTGTGGCAAGTTGCACCATCCTGTTGAAACCAAACATCGTTCACATCAATACCATGAAGAGCGGTATAAAAAAGTCGGTTATCATGGTGCGATAGGTATCTCCATTGGCCGTAATGGTTGCGTCGCCCTCATTTTCAAAGATATACAAAAAGTCACTCGTAATGGGTGCATTGGCTTTTGTAAGACCACGTTTTTGCGTTTTGTAATGCAGGCGGAAGGGAAAGGAAACACAATCAAAGATATTTAAGATTTTACGCTCATCAAATAAAGAGCATAATAACAAAATATAAATAAATGTGTGTATGTATATACTTAGAAGTTTTTGCAAGAATTGAATAAGAATTACATTTCACGTGTTTTTTGAAAAGGTTTTTCAAAGAAATCATTACAATAATGTAATTACAAGTTAGTTATTTCTTAATGAAAAAGCCAATAAAAAATAGCGCTTCAGGTAGTTTGCAAATAATTTTTTCAAAATGCCATTTGAAAAATTTAACATTTTTAACCAGGTATGTAGTTTTCAATTTTAGAAACCATTAGTATAAAAATGTGTGTAAAAATGTGTGCTCGTGTGTGATTAGAGCTCAACGAACAGAAAATATTTCTTTAATGGTTTTGTATGAATGATTTTCCACATTTGTTGAAGTCTTTGCGAAATGGATGGATGAAGTCCGACCTAAAAACAGCAGATGGAAATGCTTTGTTTTCAAGTAATTAAAGAACTGTACGAGACGGAGATAAACGCAAAAACTAAAATGTGCGCACGACACATTTTTTCCAATTCCTTTTTAAAAATACGCGTTAAATTTGCAACACAAGTTTTTAGTAGAACAGTTGCCGCTGTTATTAGAGCCATGGTCGCATTTAAACAGCAAAGATTTTAGAAAAAGTTGATAAAAATTTTGATTGCTTTAATAGCAGTTCACTCTATGAATATATTATTATTTATTATTATATTATATATTATTGAATATTGGAAAGATTGGAGTTTGTTGACGAAAAGTAACGTCCCTTCCTTTTAAGTGGGATGAGTCTCATCCTAAATTTATTACTTTTACTTTTAAAATAAACTTTAAAAGAAGGAAGTGGTGTATACTTCATTATGACAAATGCTCTTGCGCCAAAAAAGAGGTAGTAATAACAACCCTTCTGTAGCCAAACTTAATAATATTTTGGCAAAATTTATGTTCTCAAAAGTTGTTTAGTCGAGCTAGGCCAATCACTGTAAATCGAGCCAAGATGAGACAATGAAAATTGTAGGAATGGAAGTTAATACTGATTTTGAAGAAGTAAAAACGAATTAAATCCAACTGAAGCATGCGATGTCGAGTTTGATAAATATATTTATGCAGATTATTTTTTCGAATACGTTTACGATAACTCTTCTCTTATTAACGTCGAACAGCACCAAGCGAATATTATTTAAGAATCACCAGAGATTAAAGGATTTTCGAAATTTTGTTGCTCCACCAGATATATTAATGGATGACTGTAAAAAGCATTTTATATTCCACAAAATTTTTAAAGATGTGCCACAGAGTTGGTTTGAATCTTCTATTATTGAGTCGTATAAACGGTCGACGCCGGAATGGCTTGATTATAAATAATTGTGTATGCCACAGGCTGGAGATATTAGACTTTCTTTTAATAGTAGTTTTTAGAAAGCACTGCGTTTGGTCTGTGGATACAAAGGAAAGTAAGAATTCTTTCGACTGAATAACTCTTTAATTTTTTTTTATTAATAATTTTAATTTGATTAATTGGTTTATTTGCTTACATTAATTGAAATTTTATTTTTGTAATATATTAAGTGGCATGTAGAAAAACAAAATTTTAAATTTAAATTTTTGTACAAAAATAATTATATGTATACTTGATAAATGTACAAAAATAAAATTGTAACTTAATATATTTTTTGGAATATTGTAGTTAATATAACTGTAGTATTTTTTTGTAAAATATAATATCGCAATGAAAATAAATAGATACGCATTATAATTTTGTAAACTTATTTGTAAGAGAAAAATTATTTAGAATTTTTTAACATAACTGAGAAAATAATTATATGTATTTACTTATAATATTATTAGATATGTACATGTATAGATTATATGTAAATGACATAATATATTCCATGTAGATTAATATATTTTCGTTTGCACATCAAAATAAATATGCTTTTCCCTACATTAATTTGCACAGTGTTATTGGTTTACTCTATTGTTTATTCATAAAAATTTTTGAATTTATTTAAAATAAATATAAAGAAAAGGATGGCGCAAGTAAAAAAAGAAACACAAATGATAATGTATGTGTGTAAACATACTATTGAGCATAAAAAAGGTATTTTTTCATTCATATAAACTTTGGATTTAAAATGCTTCATACTATGAAAATTACATTAATAATATTTGATGTTATTTGTGCAAAAATTAATTAAAAAGAGTGTTTTTTAAACATATCTCAAATTTAAGGGCCCATTTTCCAACACTTATAAGTTATTTTAAGTAAAATGGAAATAATTGAATATTTAAAAAACAAAGCTAGAAATTGTACCTATGTAGTTAAAATACTATGCTTGTAAGTTGTTACTGTTAGATTCTTTAAAGATTCCAAAAGGGGCCATAACAAATTTTTCCATATACGCCTATCTAAAAAAATTATCTAATCTACCACCAAGTCATTCTAAGTGAAGCAGCTTCTCATTCAATCTGTTTTCTCTAGGGGTGGGCTGGCCAGTTTAGCTAAGTCGTACTTTGTTTTCCACAGAGTGTGCCCAATTCATTTCCATTTCCTTATCACAGAAACTTAGTGTGAACTTTGTTCAGTCCAAAATATTTCTAAAATGCTCTGTAGACAGCAGGGAATGGAATTAACATCCATCACAACCGCATTCCATAATTCGCGACCATACAAAAATAAACTTCACACTTTAGTTAAAGATGTTAATTTTCGTTTTTGGAATGATATGTGGAGAACTCCCTCAAATCGGGATGCTTAAGTTTAATTTATTCCGATTTTCAGCACTAGAACCGCCAGACGTCGTGAGGATACTGCCGAGATAGCAAAAGAACGGGACATCTCCCAAATTTCTGTTTCCAATGCGGAAGATCGTTGTGTTATAAGCGTTGATTAGCATAATCTTGCTTTTAGAGTTGTTTATCCACAAGCCCGCTTGTATGATATTGCCTGTAGAGAATCCAGCTTTCCTTGAGTTTCGCAATGTCATTAGCCAGGAGATAGATGTTGTCTGTGTATTCCAGGTCCTTTTTTCTTAATATTTGACAAAGGGAACCGTATTTCTGTAAATCTTATAACAATTCATAAATTACTGACAACCCTGACATTACTGGCACTATAAGTGTGTTGTTTTTAATATGCTTTGCTAATTATTATTTTTTTATTAAATTTTGTTTTATGCGCTTTAAATTGCACTTTTGCAGGTAATATTTTTCAGCATATTTGTAATGGCGTCTTTTTGTGTATACATAAGATATGAGGCAGGTATGAATCGGGACGATTCATTCTAAGCGAAAGGATAGTTATAGTTAGGTAACCGATAGCACTGAAAAATCTATGAAATATTTCTTATCAATAAAAAATATTTATTCTATATTTTAAAGACATGTTATATTAAAAACCAGCGCGGTTGAATTCTATTTAAGGACTGACTTTATTATTAACATAATTACATTCCTAAGTCTATACTACATAATAATACATAAAAGAGAGAACTTAATATTAAGAGAACTTAATAATAAGAGAACTTAATTATAAATTCATGTCATTCCTCTCAACTTAAATAAATTCACTCCCCACTAACATCCTCTTCTTCCTAGCCATATTACGCGTCACAACCCTCCCATCTTCCTTATCACCCAAGCTCTTCTTCTCCACATTCTCAGACACGCCTGTCGGTAATAATATAATATCGCTACTCCGAGTGGAATAGTTTCTTATCTGCTCCGTGTGCGCTTGCCTCAATACGCCATTAATCAACACCATATACCTATACCTGCTCAGTTTCTTTATAACCTTTCCGTTCACCCATTTTACTAAACTTGAATAAACATTCTTCCCCCTCCTTAAAACATGGTAATTCTCGTTTAACTACATTGTTTGACTGATTCTGAATTTGAATCCGATTTATTTAGAGTTAAAGTTGTAAGCAAAGTTTGGGGTTTGTATTGAAAAATCATATCCGCTGTGGTTAGGCCAGTTGACAAAGTCGGAGTTGTTCGATTCTATAATAAAAATCTATCAAGTCGTTTCTGTAAGGGTGTCTTCATTTCCTTACTGTCTAAAAGAGATTTCCTTAATCCATTCTTAAAAGTTTGGACTACTCTTTCTGCACTCCCGTTGGACTGAGGGTGATATGGTGGACATTTTAGTATTGCTATACCATTTGATTTGCAAAACACTACAAATTCTTTAGAACTAAATGGAGATCCATTGTCACTCACTATGTAAGCTGGCAATCCAAATATAGAAAATGCCGATCTTAGTTTTCCTATTACCATAGTGGCCGTTGTTGAGGTAAAATAAATAGCATCCATCCATTTTGAATATGCGTCATGAATGATCATGCGTATTCGCCTCTTGATTGGGTATGACATAAACTTCTGGCCATTTGCTGAAGTAATCCATCACGACAGGACCATAACGATTATCGGCATTACTCACCATTGCTATCAGCTAGAATAGTGCGCCCGAAATGTATTGTTGCAGCTGACCTCTGCTTTTTCTTACTGGACCTTTAACTGCAATACACCGGGTATAGTTGGCTTGCTAACATCCAACCCAATAAAAATATTGTTTTAGTCTCTCCAGAGTCTTTGTCATCCCAAGGTGTCCTCCGTTGGCTCCATTATGGAACTAATTTAAGACTTCCTTCATTTTGGAGGATGGCACCACTATTAAGTTGGATGAAGTTTTACCATCTGCGCTTTCCCAATGGCGATATTAGCATCCATCAATCAACTTCAAACTGTCGCATTATGCCCACTACTCTTTTGTAAGAGGACCTTCTGCTGATATTTCATTGCAGGTGGACTGTCTGTCCTATTCTTTTGCTGCTATAATCATTGCCAATATTGGATCACTCCTTTGTGCTCCTGATCAGTCTTCGTTTGCATCTATTTGCGTTAGCCGGATATCAACGATGGATTTCTTCAGCTTAGCTTTCACATAATGTTTGCATTCCAAATTACAAGGACGACGTGAGAGAGCATCAGCATTTCCGCGCTTTATGCCACTTCGGTGTTCAATGCTAAAGTCATAAGCCTGGAGGCGCTCAACCCAACGTACCAATTTTCCTTCAGTGTTCTTAAATTGCGGCTACCTACGGCTTTCTCCGTCCCATTGACCACCTGTGAAAGTATACCACCAATACCATATCCACTGGCATCACTGTCAAGTGTGAATTTTTCACCTGGTACTGGATACGCCAAAACGGGGACACCTTTTCTTGTGACTCACCCCAAAGGTACGCCTTAGATTTCTTGGTGAGCTTGTGTAAACTTGCTGCCACGCTCGCAAAATTAGGCACGAAGCATCTGTAATATGTGCAGAGTCGCAAAAAGCTACGTAATTCATGAAGATTTTTGGGGCGAGGCCAGTGTACTGCTCGTATTATATCTTCATCCGTCGAAATGTCATCTGCTGTAACTAGATGCCCTAAATATGGGGTCCGCCATCTAACGTTTTTTTTTTTCAACTAGTGCTTATTTCGTGAATGGTAATACTTAGCTCATGTCTGATTTGACAGATAATTAGTTTTATCCTACCGCTAAACGAATATGGTTGTGTATACGCTTGAACAACGCTGAGAATCTGGGCCTGCGATCGACTTACAGAAGATGCCGATTTTGCCAAAAAATCATCTTTTCAGATGAAGCTCATTTTGATCTTGGCGGGTATGTAAACAAGCAAAATTGTCGTATTTGTGGTACAGAAAACCGGCACGCATACATTGAAAATCCGATAGACCCAAGACGAGTCACTGTTTGGTGCGGATTTTAGTCCTGAGGCATAATTGGGCCATTTTTCTTCGAAAATGAGCAAGGAGTGGCCGTTACAGTCAATGGCGATCGTTATCGGGCCATGTTGAACGAATTTTTGTTCACAAAAATTGAAGAGGAGGATATTAGCAACATTTGGTTTCAACAGGACGGCGCTACGTGTCACACAGCCGAAGCTACACTCGATGTTTTGTGCCCTGTTTTTGAGGATCGCATTATCAGCCGCAGAGCTGATGTCGTTTGGCTACCTCGGAGCTGTGATTTGACACCGTTGGACTATTATTAGTGGTGTGCCGTCAAAGATAAGTGTTACGCCAACAAGCCAGAGACAATTGACGCTTTAAAGGACAATACTCGTGAAGCCATTGGTGAAGTACAGCTGCACACAATCGATAATATGCTTAAAAATTGAACCGATCGTGTAGGCTACTGCATGGCCAGCCGAGGCAGCCATTTGAGAAAATATTCAATAGCTTTTTTTATAGCATTTTCAAAAAAAATATGTATATTTGGCGGACCCTAATTTTACCTATTTTTGGAACAATGCACGTTTCTTCTCGCTTAATTTTAGTCTAGCCATTGATATTCATTGCAGAACTTCTGCCAGTTTTTTGAGGTGTTCGTCGTAAGTTCTGCCCATCACTGTTATGTCATTGAGTTAAACCAGACAATGTTTAACAATGGAGTCCTTTTAGTGCGCGCTCGATAAGCCGCTCTAATGTGGTCGGCGCATTGCAGAGCCCAAATGGCATAACTTTAAGCTGCTACAAGCCACCGTTTGCACTGAAAGGAGTTCTCCTTATCCTTGTCTGCGATCTCTACCTGCCAATACCCGCTTTGTAGATCCATTGTAGAGAACCACTTCGTTCGAGCTAACGTGTCGAGCGTATTGTCAATTCTTGGTAGTGGGTAGCTGTCCTTTTTAGTGACATCATTCAGCTTCCTGTAGTCTACTCAGAACTTTGTACTACCATCTTTCTTTTTAACTAAGACTACAGGTGATCTCCATGGACTCGATGATGTTTCAATTACACTGCTCTTCACCATTTCATTGACCGGCTCCTTAACCTCATTACGCTTCGCCAGAGGTATACTTCTGGGTGCATGTTTTATCAGTCTCATGTTTGACTATAGCTGTTCTACCTTGACTTTTACTTTTCGTGGCGAATACGCAGGCGTACTTCTTTAGCATATTTTTGGCTTTATTTTTTTCTGAAGCTGCTAGGCCTGCTAACTATTTCTCTACATTTCACCCGGCAATTGTTCGCTGTTTATTACCGTCTCTACAGGAGCACATTGGCCTACCTCGGAGTTTTCACAAATGAATTTTTCGTGACCTGATAGATTGAGCACTCTCACTGGGACCATTCCTTGTTTATTAGATTTGACGAGGGCCTTTGCTGATAACAAGTCCATCTTAATTTCAGCTGGTTCTATCACCCACAAGCGGTTGTCCTCACAATCTACCTCCGTCATAATAATTGGTAATTTTTGTCGTTTTACAGCAAGTAATCTCCTAGCGTGCACTTGGTGCTGGTATCCCACGTCAAGAGGTATATCTACATTACGCAAAATCATTATCTGTTGCCTCGTATTCAAATTGATACCATGGACTATCATAAAATCGGCACTAATAATAACCTCGTCTGCAATATCGGCGACAATAAAAATATGACCTACAGTAATGTTCGCTATAGTCACCTTCACCTCAATTTTTCCGTAGACGGTGGCGGACTCTCCAGTAGCTGTTCGTAGTCCGATATTATTAAGTTTCTCACACTTTTCCTTCACTACATCGGGTCTGATTACAGACTGTGTCGCAAAGGTGTCTATAGTGAAAGTGTGTTGTCTGCCATTAATGTACCCGCACGCTGTAAGGTTGCTGTTATTTTTCCGCATCACTGATATGGAGATAGTGCGGCCTTCGCTTGTGGGAGCTAGCTCTTGCCCCTCAGTGCTAGCTCGTTTTATTTTAACGGGGACTCTTTTGTTGTGTGATGGTAGTTGGCCGTGACACAAAATATAACAATATTATTAGATTAATATTATATATATAATATATTATTAATTCAGAATCAATCGTTATTACATTCCCATTACCACAATTCATTATTTCAGGATTTAAATAAGTATCATTCACATTTTTATCAACATTATTACCATATTCGTAGTCAGTAAAAAACATCTTCCATCCCCTAAAAACTTAGCCCAACCAATTTCTACCTAATAATGGGCCAAAATATGCATCAATATTCAAAACAATTAATTTTAATTAAATTTCAAATTCTAAAATTTTACATTAATCATAAAATCACCAAGAGTCTTTACACTTTCCCCAGAAATTAATCCATAAATTTTTCCCCCATTTGACAACTTAAAAGTAACAAAATATTTATAATAATCATTGTTATGAATTACACTAACTTCCGCCCCTGAATCGATTTCAAACTCAATATTTTTACCTTCAATACATAATTAAGTATTAAGGGACTGATTCTTAAGAGAAGTAATATTATTTATAAAATTAAAACTATTTTCCTCACCTTCCGACTCTTCTTTTATGCTCTTTAATTTCAGTTGTTCCTTTCTTTTTTTACAAAATCTTTGTATATTTTTATAAGAATTTTGTTTCCCATTGTTTGCTGCCTACGCTGATTTATTGTAAGTACTATCTGGTTTATTTGTTACTGGTTATGGTTATCTCTTTTTGTCGTTCCACAACGTTAAGTTTCACATGTTCTTCTTCATCTTTAATCATCTTAAAATTTTGTTGTTGTTATTTCGACTGCATTTGCTAATTCTATTGCCTTATCAAATTTATCTAGGTTACTTTCATTTAGCAATTTTTGTTGTATTTTTTCATTTTCGACTTCACAAACAAATTGAATGGCAGTGCCTTATTTAAAAATTCACCGAAATTTAGTTCAATAACAAAATCTGCAATTTTTGTCCCACAGTTCTATTTGTTTTAAAAAATTTTTTAACACTCAGCAATAATATTTCGTTTTGGCTTCAAATTTGTCTTTAATTTAGTCACCAATCACCAGTATGTAAAATCATTCTCTGTCTTAGGAGCTGTTAAGGAAACAATAATTTTGTATAACTCTGTACCACCAAAACTGCATAAAAATCCAGTCTTCTCTGTGTCTTTAATCGAGTTTAATTTAAAAAGATGATCCCATCTTCTGACATATAAATCAAAATCTTCTCCTAATACAAAGGGTTCAGCAGTGCCAATAAATTTTGTCATTTGTTCCATATTTACTGTATTGTCGCAAATGATATATTGAAAATGAGAGCGGTTGAATTCTAGTTAAAGACTGATTTTATTATAAACATAATTTTATTCGTAAGCCTTTACTCAGACCTGCCATATTTGCCGATTCTTTGCCTTAAATTAATAAAATTCCGATTTGCAGATTTTTACTCCAAAAATGGCGATTTTTCGAGGAAAGCTAAAACACGGCAACTTTATTTGTTTTATTAAAATTTACAATTTTTTAAGAACACTGAAATACTTGCTACATATACAACCAAATGTTTTTAATTCAACGCATAATCGGGCAATACAATAATCGGCCAATTGGTAACAATTTTTATATCCTTTTTAATTTAAGATTTAAAAGTTTTCACGGTATATTTACAAAAAGGTAAAGGTAAATTTTTTAGCTCCAATTTTTTTTATTTATTTATTTTTTTGAGAAAATGAGATAACAAGTAAATTCAAATATTGTCCATCAGTGCTAACGATTTTTTCCCTCCTCTCAGGCAATTTTCGAATCTCGTCTAGAAAAAGCATCTCGCCTTTTGAGACAATCCAATTTTTAAATGTTGTATCCGTCGAAACAGCAAGAAGTAAGAAAAAGCGATGTAGAGAGAATAGGGCGGCGGATACGGTAAGATATTGAATTTAAGATTTCTAAACTTTTTTTCGCATCTTTTGCGATGTGAAGCCGAGCGTTGTCACACAAGATAATAACTTTATCAGGTTTGTCCTTATATTCCGTCCATTTTTCTCTTAATTCACGGTACAAATTAAGTAATTACAGTATGTACAGTGATTTTAGAAGCTCGTAGTATATAACGCCCCCTCGGTCCTACCAAGAGTGCAAAATAATAAAACATAATAAATAATAAAACATAATAAATAATAAAACATATTAATTGTACTAGCAAATAAAAATATTTTGTAGAATTACACGAAATTTAAAAGCAGTAATAGAACCCAATGAAAACATTGGCTGGCTTTAAAAATAAACAAGTTTTTGCCAACCCTGATTTAAGCTGTCGACTCTTTTTGATGGACTTCTTTAGCTACCTGATATATGTTATACATCGTTATCTTGATAGAATTCGCCAATTTCGCTGCACTTTGCAATGCAATTTGTTTGTATAATTTTATTATTTTATTTTCTTTTTTTTACATTAGTTTGTATATTATAAACATTGCTGAATTATTCTATTGTGTTAGTTTTTGTTAATAAAAATATAATTATCGTATTGAAAATGGAAAATTTTAATTTGCCGATTTTTTTTAATCGAATTGACGATAACGTTGATTTTATTTTTTAAATAATGCGATTTTTAATCAAAATTATTTGGCACCACTGCCTATACTACTTAATAATACATAATAGAGAGAACTTAAAATTAAGAGCGCTTTTTATCAAGAGAACTTAATAATAAGAGAACTTAATAATTAAGTGAACTTAATTTTAAATACATATCAAATGAAAATGACAATACGTCTACAGTTAATTGCCTTAGTTCTAAGATTGATAACTAACCTACTAGTATGCCTCTTTTGGACAACGCCAGTCTGTCTTAGCTTTCTCTCTATATTAAAATATATGTCGTACAGTTTGCCTTGGGTCTTCTTGCCAGGTCGTTTTAAGAAGTAATATTACTAATAATACTTATTTTAGAATTACAATATAAACAAATGAAATAGCTCATACTTACCACAGACGCAGTTTTAAAATCCTCGTGGTTATATCGGTTGCTATATTTTGAAAAAAAAAAAAAATTTAAAAAAATTTTAAATTAAGAAAAAACAATTCAGATTACATTTTTTTATTGAAAAATACAAAATTTTTTTAGATGTTGCACACAAGTTCGTAGCAGACATAAAACTAAAATTGTAACATAAATTTTTCCACCGCCAGCTTTGTTTTTTAAAATTTACTAAAATAACTAAGTTATATGAAAGAAATTTCATCAATTTTACAGACCTTTTCTACATTAAATAAATTTTAATTTTACTAAAATAAGTAGGTAAAATTAACGATTTTTTTTTTTCTTAATTTTACATGCCTTTGGTAACTTTAATCAATTTTTAGTCAATTTTACAAAAATTAATGAGTTTAATCAACTATATTTTTTCATATTTACAGGTCTTCGGTAATTTAAGAAAATTATTTTTAATATCAAATATTTATTAGGAATTTTAGCATTTATGATTATCAGGTATTATAAATTATTCATATTAAATTTTAAAAAATACTAATTTTGTTTTTAAGAATAATTTCGGAATCAAATATGAATAATTGATGATACCTGATAATTGTTATTTTATTTTTTTATAAGTGTGTAAAATTAACTGAAATTTTTTAATTTTACATGCTTTTAGTAACCTTAACTTATGTTTATTCAATTTTACTTCAATAAATAAGTTAAATTGACGAAATTTCCTTATTTTGACATTCCTATAGTAAATTTAACGAATTTTTTTAAATTCTACTAAATTTTATTTAAATAAAAAAAATTATTCAATATGACTAAAAAATAACTAAATTTTTTTGTTATTTTTGTTATAGTAAGTTTATTTAACTTAATAAATAAATAATAGTTCATTTTACAAAATATTTACTATTTTTAATCGAATTTTATTCAAATCAACAGCTTCTACTTAAATAATTATTTTTAACAAAATTATTTTAATTTGAAGAAAAATCGTTGTTTCAATAAAATTTATGTAGATTTGAAGAAAACTTGTGTAGACTTGAATAAAAAAGTCAATAGATTTGGATGTTTTTTTGTTGAAGGTTTATTAAATTTTTTAGTTAATATTACGTACGATATTTTTTTAGTGCAAATATTAAAGAGACAACTTAACGAACATACATAGAACTAAAAAACGATGATTACATTTCTTAGGATCATATTTAAAGTTTATTAATGGTGTTCCAGACCATGATGACGGAATTAAAGCAGAAATTATAATCAATGCGCTAATCGAAAAATAACGAAAATATCTCGG
>JAKWBJ010000241.1:0-91839 GCA_023159175.1 Wohlfahrtia magnifica | reverse complement strand
ATTATTATTATTATTATTATTATTATTATTATTATTATTATTATTATTATTATTATTATTATTATTATTATTATTATTATTATTATTATTATTATTATTATTATTATTATTATTATTATTATTATTATTATTATTATTATTATTATTATTATTATTATTATTATTATTATTATTATTATTATTATTATTATTATTATTATTATTATTATTATTATTATTATTATTATTATTATTATTATTATTATTATTATTATTATTATTATTATTATTATTATTATTATTATTATTATTATTATTATTATTATTATTATTATTATTATTATTATTATTATTATTATTATTATTATTATTATTATTATTATTATTATTATTATTATTATTATTATTATTATTATTATTATTATTATTATTATTATTATTATTATTATTATTATTATTATTATTATTATTATTATTATTATTATTATTATTATTATTATTATTATTATTATTATTATTATTATTATTATTATTATTATTATTATTATTATTATTATTATTATTATTATTATTATTATTATTATTATTATTATTATTATTATTATTATTATTATTATTATTATTATTATTATTATTATTATTATTATTATTATTATTATTATTATTATTATTATTATTATTATTATTATTATTATTATTATTATTATTATTATTATTATTATTATTATTATTATTATTATTATTATTATTATTATTATTATTATTATTATTATTATTATTATTATTATTATTATTATTATTATTATTATTATTATTATTATTATTATTATTATTATTATTATTATTATTATTATTATTATTATTATTATTATTATTATTATTATTATTATTATTATTATTATTATTATTATTATTATTATTATTATTATTATTATTATTATTATTATTATTATTATTATTATTATTATTATTATTATTATTATTATTATTATTATTATTATTATTATTATTATTATTATTATTATTATTATTATTATTATTATTATTATTATTATTATTATTATTATTATTATTATTATTATTATTATTATTATTATTATTATTATTATTATTATTATTATTATTATTATTATTATTATTATTATTATTATTATTATTATTATTATTATTATTATTATTATTATTATTATTATTATTATTATTATTATTATTATTATTATTATTATTATTATTATTATTATTATTATTATTATTATTATTATTATTATTATTATTATTATTATTATTATTATTATTATTATTATTATTATTATTATTATTATTATTATTATTATTATTATTATTATTATTATTATTATTATTATTATTATTATTATTATTATTATTATTATTATTATTATTATTATTATTATTATTATTATTATTATTATTATTATTATTATTATTATTATTATTATTATTATTATTATTATTATTATTATTATTATTATTATTATTATTATTATTATTATTATTATTATTATTATTATTATTATTATTATTATTATTATTATTATTATTATTATTATTATTATTATTATTATTATTATTATTATTATTATTATTATTATTATTATTATTATTATTATTATTATTATTATTATTATTATTATTATTATTATTATTATTATTATTATTATTATTATTATTATTATTATTATTATTATTATTATTATTATTATTATTATTATTATTATTATTATTATTATTATTATTATTATTATTATTATTATTATTATTATTATTATTATTATTATTATTATTATTATTATTATTATTATTATTATTATTATTATTATTATTATTATTATTATTATTATTATTATTATTATTATTATTATTATTATTATTATTATTATTATTATTATTATTATTATTATTATTATTATTATTATTATTATTATTATTATTATTATTATTATTATTATTATTATTATTATTATTATTATTATTATTATTATTATTATTATTATTATTATTATTATTATTATTATTATTATTATTATTATTATTATTATTATTATTATTATTATTATTATTATTATTATTATTATTATTATTATTATTATTATTATTATTATTATTATTATTATTATTATTATTATTATTATTATTATTATTATTATTATTATTTATTATTATTATTATTATTATTATTATTATTATTATTATTATTATTATTATTATTATTATTATTATTATTATTATTATTATTATTATTATTATTATTATTATTATTATTATTATTATTATTATTATTATTATTATTATTATTATTATTATTATTATTATTATTATTATTATTATTATTATTATTATTATTATTATTATTATTATTATTATTATTATTATTATTATTATTATTATTATTATTATTATTATTATTATTATTATTATTATTATTATTATTATTATTATTATTATTATTATTATTATTATTATTATTATTATTATTATTATTATTATTATTATTATTATTATTATTATTATTATTATTATTATTATTATTATTATTATTATTATTATTATTATTATTATTATTATTATTATTATTATTATTATTATTATTATTATTATTATTATTATTATTATTATTATTATTATTATTATTATTATTATTATTATTATTATTATTATTATTATTATTATTATTATTATTATTATTATTATTATTATTATTATTATTATTATTATTATTATTATTATTATTATTATTATTATTATTATTATTATTATTATTATTATTATTATTATTATTATTATTATTATTATTATTATTATTATTATTATTATTATTATTATTATTATTATTATTATTATTATTATTATTATTATTATTATTATTATTATTATTATTATTATTATTATTATTATTATTATTATTATTATTATTATTATTATTATTATTATTATTATTATTATTATTATTATTATTATTATTATTATTATTATTATTATTATTATTATTATTATTATTATTATTATTATTATTATTATTATTATTATTATTATTATTATTATTATTATTATTATTATTATTATTATTATTATTATTATTATTATTATTATTATTATTATTATTATTATTATTATTATTATTATTATTATTATTATTATTATTATTATTATTATTATTATTATTATTATTATTATTATTATTATTATTATTATTATTATTATTATTATTATTATTATTATTATTATTATTATTATTATTATTATTATTATTATTATTATTATTATTATTATTATTATTATTATTATTATTATTATTATTATTATTATTATTATTATTATTATTATTATTATTATTATTATTATTATTATTATTATTATTATTATTATTATTATTATTATTATTATTATTATTATTATTATTATTATTATTATTATTATTATTATTATTATTATTATTATTATTATTATTATTATTATTATTATTATTATTATTATTATTATTATTATTATTATTATTATTATTATTATTATTATTATTATTATTATTATTATTATTATTATTATTATTATTATTATTATTATTATTATTATTATTATTATTATTATTATTATTATTATTATTATTATTATTATTATTATTATTATTATTATTATTATTATTATTATTATTATTATTATTATTATTATTATTATTATTATTATTATTATTATTATTATTATTATTATTATTATTATTATTATTATTATTATTATTATTATTATTATTATTATTATTATTATTATTATTATTATTATTATTATTATTATTATTATTATTATTATTATTATTATTATTATTATTATTATTATTATTATTATTATTTTTTGTTTTAACTTACTTCAAATTGCAACTACTATCAGTTCATTTTCCTAATAAAGTTGAATAGATAAAAATGAATTAATTCTGTTTTCCTATAAATAGATATAATTAAAATAAAACATACAAAAAAAAAAAATAAAAAATAAAAAAATGGCGTTTTCTTGCATCTGTTTTTCAAAATCCAAGAACACCTTTAATCCTTTAAGCGAATGTGCGGGCATTACGACTAGTTTTATGTATTTCACATTTTTCCTTTTTTATCTTTTGTACCTCCTTGCGCAGTCTGCAATTTATTTATTAGTCTACTAAACATCGCTTAAATTGCTGTAAGCATTCATTTCTTTTGGAGTTTTTGGGGTCGTATCTCCGCAATGGAATCACGGATGTTGGCCTTCAAATGCTCACTTGTCTCTGGCTTGTTAGCATAACACTTGTCCTTAACGGTGCTCCACAGAAAATAGTCCAACGGTGTCTAATCGCAGCCTCTTGGTGGCCAACTAACATGCCATTACGGCTAATTAAAAGGCCATCAAACGTTTGACGCAGTAAATTGATTGTGACATGAGATGTGTAGTGAGCTGCGCCATCCAGATGGCTCCGCTCCACAAGCTGCACCAAACACTAACTCATAATTGGTGGATTGGTTTCTGTAAGACCACGTTTGGGTTTTCTGAGCCACAAATACGGCAATTTTGCTTATTAACATACCCACCAAGGTGAAATGAGCTTCATCCGAAAAGATGATTTTATGTTTTTTTTTTAATTTTTGCAATTTCCGACCAGTTGTCTTTGTTTTGGAAATAAATTTCCACTAAATCCCCACGTTGCTCAAGCATAAATCGATTCATTTCGTTTAGTTGAGATAATATACTGAATTTTGTGACAGAATAGAATGACAAGAATTGCCAGATTCCAAATAAACGTTGGTTTAAATTTAAACTAATAGATGGCCCACCCGATATTTTTTTATTCTTTAAAAGAAGACTATTTCTTTTGTTCCTCTTTTTACACTCTTTTACATATATTTATTAGGCATGTTTATTTTTTTCCTTGAATATTTATTAAGGTAGGATCACACGATTGTCGTAATGCACCAATAATTAGTGTTTTTTATATGCCAATCGTGTGATTATACAATTTATTGGCTCATACGGCAACTCAGAATATTATTGTGCTTATTTATCCCAATAAAATGCAACCCTGGTGCGACATTCGTATGAAAGCTTTATTGGCAATCATGTACCAATGTAAATTCCATAAATACACCAATATTCATTGTATTCTTGTGTGTCAATTGAAGAAGACAGTAATCACCGATTTTTATTTTTTAATTGATTTTTTTGTACGGTATTTATAATTGTCATCTCTTTAAATATGAATTTTTTAAAATTGTTTATGTATATGTAAATTGCATCAAGCGGACACCTGATAATCAAAGCCGATGTAATTTTTATTTTTTAGAGAACAAATCATCTTTACTTTAGAGAAATAAATATATGTAATTTGTAATTATATTCCAATTTAAATAAATAAATATTTTAGTGAATAAATTTTTTGTAATTTATTGAAATGTTTTCTCATATGCATCATCAATGGCACTTCTTGTGAACCAATCTCTGACCCACACACTTCTTTTCTTTTTTTTTGTATTTCTTTTTATTTATTTTTTCACTAAATGACCTCAATATAAATAAAGAGGACGTTATTTTCTTTTTTCCAAGAACGAACCATTTTAAACACAAAAAAAAAAAATAATTTACCACCACAGCTGATTCATAGAGTTGCCGTAAACTAGAAGAATCGTGTGACAATTATTGTCAATAGATCGTTTCGCGCCATCTTGTGACAATAAATTTGTATAAAATAAGACAACCGCGTGAATACAGAATTTTTAATTGGGACAATTTTATTAATGTGCGCTAAGTTGTCACAATAAAACTTGTATCAGATTGGTGTATTTAAGTCGATCTTGTGATCCCTGCCTTAGACTTGGGTTCTTTAGCTCTTTTTAGTTCAGCTCATTTACATGAACTAGGTCGTTCGCTTAGTTCAGTAGCTCAGTACTCAGTTGATATCACAATAATTATTATTATTTTGTTGAAAATTTTAATTTTCAAAAATTTCGCTATTAGAAACCTTGTTAAGATTTCGTCCCAATCCTTTAGTTGGTTGCTCACTACTTTTCGCAAATTTTCTTCCACGGTTTGATTAAATCGTTCTACCATTCCTTCAGACTGTGGGTGAAGCGGCGTCGTTCGAGTCTTCTTAATTAAGTATATCTCACACTTTTCTTTAAATACAGCAGACTCGAAATTTCTGCCCTGGTCGGAATGTTGCTCTATGGGAACCCCATAGCGGCATACCCAGTTGTTCACAAAAACATTTACAATTGTGTTCGCATCTTGACTGGGAATGGCATACACTTATGGCCATTTGCTGAAATAATCCATTACGACGTGAACATAAACATTTCCGGCATTACTGACATAAAACGGGCCTGCTACGTCCATCGCTATCCGTCCGAAGCGTGCACCCTAGTTGTATTGTTGCAGTTGATCTTGGCTTCATTTTACTGGATCTTTAGCTGCAATACACTAGGTACAGTTTGCTATCCAATCCGCCATTGCTTGCTGACACCCAATCCAATACAAACGTTGTTTTAGTTTCTCCAGAGTCTTTGTTACCCCAAGGTGTCCTCCGCTGGCTCCATTATGGAACTCATTGAAGACTTCTTTCATCATGGAAGAAGGCACTACTATTAGGTCGGATGAAGTTTTACAGTCAGCACCTTCCCAATGGCGATATAAGCAACCATTAATCAACTTCAAACTGTCCCATTATGTCCAATACGCTTTTGTAAGGGGACCTTCTGCTGATATTTCATTGCGGGTGGGCCGTCTGTTCTCTTCTTCTTCGGCTATAATCTTTACCAATACTCACTCCCTTGTGCTTCTGACCAGTCTTCGTTTGCGTGTATTTGTGTTGGCCGGATATCAAAGATGGATTCCTTCCGTTCAGCTTTCACAAAATGTTTAAACTTCAAATTACAAGGCCGACGTGAGAGCGCAACAGCATTTCCATATTTTATGTCATTTCTGTGTTCATTGCTGAAGTCATATACCTGGAGGCGCTCAATCCAATGTGCCCGCTGTCCTTCCGGGCTCTTAAATTGCATCAGCCATCTGAGTGCGAAATGATCAGTCCTTAGCAGAAAATGTTGACCATATAGGTACTTATGGGAAGGTTTTATGTATTCCAGTCCTGCAGGTTTTCATGTCAAGTCACACAATAATTCCGTTCAGACTTTGACAGCGTGCGGCTATTGTAGCCTACAACTTTTTCCATCCCATCGTCCACCTGTGAAAGTACACCACCAATACCATGTCCACTATCATCGCCGTCAAGAATGAATTTTTCACCTGGGACTCGATACGCCAAAAGCGGTGCAGCACACAATAGGTCTTTTAGTGTCTGGAAAGCCTTTTATTTTGACTCACCCCAATGATACGCCTTAGATTTCTTGGTGAGCTCATGTAAGTTTGCTGTCACGCTCGCAAAATTAGGCACGAAGCGTAATGTAGTATGTGCAGAGTCCTAAAACGCTACATAATTCATGAAGATTCTGTTGGCGAGGCCAGTCCTCTGCTGCTCGTATTTTATCTTCATCCGTTGAAATGCCATCTGCTGTAAACGGATATCCCAAATATTTTACCTGTTTTTGGAACAATGCACATTTCTTCACGCTTAATTTAAGTCCAGCTTTCGATATTCGAACTTCTGCTATGTTTCTGAGGTGTTCGTCGAAAGTTCTGCACAACTATTATGTCATTGAGGTAAACCAGACAAGTCTTCCAATGGAGTCCTTTTAGTACGCGCTCCATAAGCCGCTCGAATATGGCAGGCGCATTGCAGAGCCCAAATGCCGTAACTTTAAACTGTCACAAGCCACCGTTCGCACTGAAAGCAGTTTTTCCATATCCTTGTCTGCGACCTCTACCTGCCAATACCCGCTATGTAGATCCAATGTAGAGAACCACTTCGTTCCGGCTAGCGTGTCGAACGTATCGGCAACTCTTGGTGGCGGGTAGCTGTCCTTTTAGTGACATCATTCAGCTTCCTGTAGTCTACGCAGAATCTTTCTTTTTAACTAAGACTACAGGTGAGTTCCAAGGACTCTACCTCTTTAGCAGCTTTTTGGCTTTATTTTTTTCTGAAGCTGCCAGTTCTGCTACCCATTTCTCTACATTTTCGTCAAATTTCTGTTGGTCCTTGGCCAATATATTGCCAGGTTCCGTCAATTGTTCGTTGTTTATTACCGGTTGTTGAAAGCTCTAATTAATTCGCGATTGAGCCTGTCCACTTTTAATTCTTAGAACTTCGTTTTACTCCGTTTTATATATTTTACTTTTAATTACTTTATTTCTATATACGCAATCCCACTTCTAACACCAATGTTAGGTTTTAACCATTTTAAAACATTTGAATTCGTCTAAATTACGTTATAATAAAATAAAGACCGCTATTTTGATTGTTTTACTGTTATATTTTTATTTACTACACAACAACTTTTACACAGTTTACAAAAACTTAATATTCGCTTAAACAACACTTTTATTTCCGCTTTAACACGTCTTTACCTTGTGATAGCTATACGATTATTTATAAAAAATAAAAATTGCATCGGCTTTGATTATCAGGTGTCCGCTTGATAAAAAAAGTAATAATGAAACAAATAAATGGTGGAAGTTTGTGATGCAATTTACATATAAAAAATTTAAAAAAAATCATAATTTAAGGGATGACAATTATAAATACCGTATAAACATGTGTTCTTTTAGAAAAAAATCAATCAAAAAATAAAAATCTGTGATTATTGTCTTCTTCAATTACCACACAAGAATACAATAAATATTGGTGTATTTTTTGAATTTTCATTGGTGCATGAGTGTCGATAAAGCTTTCATACGTTTGTCGCACCAAGGTTGCATTTTATTGGGGTAAATACTAACAATAATATTGTTAGTTGCCGTATGAGCCAACAAATTGTATAATCACACGACTGGCATATAAAAAACAATTATTGGTGCGTTAGGACAATCGTGTGATCCTTCCTACCTTAAGAAAAGCGATCAACTGACACGACTACATTTATGGTTTCGACATTTACGTTCGGCTAATTTCACCTTTACCTTCGGCTACTTCTACCTTTGAAGGTTCTAACTTTTAGATAATATACATAAGTAACAATACACATAATAGATAATATAAATAACAATAGAAATAAAAAATATGAAGGTTTTTATAAATGTAATACATTGTATATATTAAAGCACTGCACGAGTGACTTGTTCAAACATTAATACATTCGCTTTTATTTCAAGTTCTGTTTATGATTTACCCTTTACTTTGTGAATGAGTAAAATAAAATTTTAAAACAAAAGAGTATTTGACAAATGAATTCAAATGAAGTAAAAAACTTTCGAGTAAAAAGTATAGAATGATATGAGTAATGAGAATGGTAATGTATTTCAAATCGAGTGCAATACAGTGAGTTAATCGAATGAACGTACTTAATGTTTTATAATAATTTATGTGAAAATAATATACTCACATTTCAAAATTTTTTAAGCATAGTAACAAACAAAAATCATTAAATTATATATATAAATTTTAAAAGGCTAAGAGTCGTCACTTCTTGGGGTAGTTCGTATTTTTTGTGATTTTTATGTAAAAGAAAATTTGATTAATTGCAATATCGTTGGAAGCAATTGTAAATTTTTTTCGGAAATTACGTTACGGGCAGAAGAAAAAAACTCTTTCAGAAGGACCTCTACTTGCTGGTATTGCTAAAATTCGGCAAATAAAATCTGAAAATAGTTCCAAATTTTTCGTAGATATTGGACTTGCGGATGGCTGTTGTGCTTCCGCCATTGGACCACAATTCTGCATAAGGCTTTCTAACATTTCGATACACTTTGCTTTTAAAGGAAATCGGTCGTCTATAGTAAAGCTTTGTAACTTGTTGCAGGCTGGAATAAAAAGTGCAACTAGATACCAAATGGATAACTTAGACAATACTACAGTTTCAAAATGTAGTGCCATAATTTGTTTCTCAATGCGTGTGCAATACTGGAATCTTCTTGGTGTTCGGCGCACGTTTTTTAAAATTGTTGGCATTGTTGAGGCTTCTTCAAAAGGTGTTATAATATCCAAAACTGTGGTGATATATCCTGAACCTAAATTCTGTATTGTCTGGATCTTATTCTTTTCTTGTAATATAAAAACAACTTCCTCCCAACTGTTTTTATTAACTAATACAGCAAATAAAAGAAAGTGTTTGATCTTGATGGGCAATAGCTTTTTAAAGACTTCGCCAATTATGAATTGATATCAGATTTTTTTTAATATCTTACTGTCTTAGTAGCGACATCGTATAGGCATTTTACTTCAGGCACTGCATAACGTTGTATAGTAGATGATTAATGCAATATATATAGGTAGAATTGCGGAAAGCACCATATTTGATCCTCTGTCTGTCACGATGTTAACTTTTTCCGTGAATTCGTAATCAAATTCACTTAGCACGCTACAATCTTGTCAGTATATATTTTCGCCTAATTTTCATAACACGATTAAATCAATTAAAAAACCAAGTAGCTATTAAAACTTAAAAATCATTCACATATATACATATTGCGCATGTACCGCAAAAATAATCAACTAAAAATTTTAAAATTTTCAGTAGAGACTAAAAACTTTGTACTTAATATGAAAGTATATCACAAAAAGGGGTAACAAGTGTATTCTTTTTTTCTTTTTTTTTGGAAAGAGCAGAGAAAATAATGTAAGACTTTTACAGTGGGTAGATTTGACCACTCCATATCGTTTTCTTGCAAAAAGCGAAAATTTAAATATTTTGTGTTGAATCATTTTAGAGGTATAAGTGCGACATACATATATACATACATAGTTACTAGTGCATTTTTCGCCGTTCATGCTATGCATTCGCAACAGAACGTTATTTAAATGTGCATCTTTTATGTAATGCATTGTTACTGCTAGAAAGGCATTGCGCAAATAGCTACCAGTCCACAAATCGGTTGTAAGGGAGAATCCAAGGCCTTTTACCTTACAAATGTCAGATTTTATATTTGAAAATGCCACATCGTATAGGTTACTGATATTTCTTCCTACTGTTGTCGGGTGTGGAAGCAATGAGTTTAAATGTATGTGTCTTCCGTATTTTGCACCAACTGAAACGGCGAAGCTACCAGGATTATGAAGGCCGGAATTTTCAACCAATTTGAAAGACTTGCAGTGGTCAATGATCCATTTGGAACCATTTCTATTGCTTTTCTTTTTGTGTCACTATCTACCTCAACCGAAATGGTGCTTAAATTCTGATCTATTGCAGCGATGTAACACTTGTGCCTTACCAAGTTTGTAGTACATCTACTACAGTTCTTATACATTTTAAAGCAAAATCGCATATACATAAAGACCTTGACATTAACTTCACCTGTCGTTTAAGGGCTTACAAAATAAAATCGGTTGGCGCATTTCCGAGAACATCAATTACAACTCATTTTATAGTCTTCTTTTAAATATATAGATTATAGAATAATTTTTAAATACGTATGCACATAAATAACTGAATGTTTTCAATTTGAAATTCTTGTATATTTTTTTGCTTTCAATTTGACAAAATTTATAACATTCTTTTTCAACACACAATCGAAATTACAAACATTACTCGAGTCACTCGATTCAAAGAATTGATTTTGAATTCTTTTAATATAAGCAAATAGTTTACCCCTTTTTTTTGAAAATACTCGCAATGATAGAGTGATTCGAAAATTCGATTCATTTAAAAAACAAATACGCACTAATTTTTGACAATACACAAAGTAACAATGAGTAGAGTCAAATGCACTGGATTGTGGGTAGCAAAGCGAGTTACTCCTGCAGTACTCTAGTATGTATCCAGTAATGTATGCATGTATGTGGAAAACCAGAATTAAAATCTAATTACATATAAAAGTGTGCCGCTGTGGTTGGGAGGTAAGACACCCGCCTACCAACCAGAAGGTCGTCTGTTCAGTACCAGACCAGACCATTTTAAAAAGGAAAAAAGTTTTTCGACAGCAGTATCACCTCATAACATTAGCTAGTAACTGGTTATGAGTATTACTACTATTGAAAACTTCTCTAAATGCATTTGCCGTTTGGAGCCGACGTTAAACAGTAGGTCCCTTTCAACGAGACTAAAAACAGAATCGGGTGCAGCTTATTGACTGAGAGAAGTCCCCAAGTTCTTTAATGGAATGTACTTGAAAGAGTATCAGTAACTGTGCCTAGTATATTCTTTCGAGCTCGTGCTGTAAAAAGGCTCCTTGCAAATCTCAACGTTAACAAGTCTTCTAGGCCGGATGGCATACCAGCACTGGTCCTGAAGCAGTGCTCTTCGACGCGTGCGTGTCCATTAGCTCACCTTTTCAGTGTGTCATATCGCGCCGGTATTTTTCCATCTTGCTGGAAGGTTGAAAATGTAACGCCAATCCCCAAAAAGGGCGAGGCTAGTAACCATGAGAACTACCGTCCAATAGCAGTTTGTTCCGCACTCTCCAAGGTTATGGAGAGTATGATTAATCACCACCTTGTGGGATATCTGGAGTCCAAGGATTTACTTAGCGATCGTCACTACGGTTTCCGAAAGGGTCGTTCTACTGGTGACCTGCTGGCGTTGCTCTCGGAGAAGTGGAACAAGTCCATTTATGGTTTTGGCGAGAGTAAGGTTGAGGCTCTGGAAATCTCAAAGGCGTTTGATAGAGTTTGGCACTAGGCTCTCATTTCGAAACTTAATGCTTTTGGTGTCGGCAGTCACTTCTCTCGATTTATATCGAGTTTTCTCAGAGATCCCTCTATAAGAGTGGTTATAGATGGGGTCTCATCCGACGAGTTCAGGGTAAACTCAGGGGTACCGCAAGGCTCAGTTTTTTCTCCTACTCTTTTTCTAATATTTCTTAACGACTTTCTTCTTCTCACTTCTAATCCTATCTACTCTTTTGCGGATGACAGCAACATTTGTCACTCATATTCTTTTGATCGTAGACCGAGCCTTTTGCAGGTTGGGGTAAGAAGAATGAATATGAACGTCACACTCCGAGTGGGGTCGTGCGAACAGGGTCGATTTTAATGCACGTAAGACTCAATGTTGTTTTTTAACACACAGGCGTGATGGTGTGCTGTCATCTGTGTCAATGGGTAATGTGGATATTGAGGAATCAGATGTTCTTGATGTTCTGGGCATGAGAATTCACTGTGATGTTCGTTGGAATGATCACATATTTCAAGTGTCGAAAGAAGCATTCAGTGCCTTGGTTTTTTGAGACGGTGCAAGAAATACTTCACTCCATCTGATCTCCTTAATATTTACAAGACCTATATCCGACCCAAAATGGAATACAATTCTCATGTATGGGCCGGTGCTTCAAAGTCTATTTTAGAGCTTCTCAACCGCGTTCAGGAGAGGGCGAAGATGCTCATCAATGACGGTAGGGTAGCCAACTTTATCGATTCATTGGAGCACCATCGCAATGAGGCGTGTGTTTCAGTGTTCTATCGGTACTGCAACGGAGTGTGTTCTAACGAAATTAAGGAATTAATTCCCAAAAATCATACATTTTTACGTAGTACTCGTATTTCTAGTAGAGCGCATCCCTTTGTAGTTGATTGTCCAGTAAATCGCACAACGCATTATAGGGAGAATTCGTTCTTTGGTCGCACTGCTCGGTTGTGAAATAATCTTCCAGCGAAAGTATTTCCTGCCACTTACGACATGAGTAAATTTAAATCTAACGTCCATAAACACTACTCCCTCTGTCCCCCTTCCAATAACCTATTTTCCTAGTACCAGCACAATGCACTGCGTGAGTAGGGCCCAATTCCCTACTGGTCTTATATAAAAAAAAAAACATTTTTTCTCATGTAAGGGATATAGTGATGCAAACGAAATTTTGTGGTCGTTAGAGATTTGATCTGCGTATTAATTTATAGGAAAAAAGCGATTCTGGTAACTTTTGAGTTGTGACTGTCCGTGATTTGATGTGCGATATAAACTTGTGAATAAAAATTGTTATGTATTAAAAATATTTACTCATTTATTATGATCTAAAACCCACTTTGTCCAGTCGTCACTTGTTCTAAAAATTTTTTTTTTTTTATTCATTTCAGATTTTTTCTGGTTGGTAAAATGGAAAAGTGTAAAATTACACTTAATTGACTTGAACGGTGAAATTTGTTTGTTTTGTTATATTTTTTTAAGAGTAAATATTTTTACTGAGAAAAAATGTTACTGAAAAATTTTTTTATTAATTATTATTTTATAACTTTCAGTGTCCGTTTTCTCGATCTGATCTCTATTTTGTTTTTACAATGTATTCTTTTTAAATATGTACATATTTATTTTTTCATAAACTAATTTTTATTGTCCATAATCGACCCATTAATTTTTTATTTTCGTTTTAAAATGACGGTTAGTTCAACCATACATGAAATGTTGGAAACATCATAAAATTATAGTTGCACTATTTAAGTTGGTGTGAAAAGATATGTATGTAATTTTTCGTACTTTTTAGTAAAAATGATCTATTTTTTTAAGACTGGTAACACCATTTTGTTTGACGTTTGCGGTGGAAAAGTCCAACTTTTTACTTTAATTTTTCTACTCTTGGTATTGGTGTGATAAAAATGCAACTTTTGATGTATAATTTTTTCCTTGTGTTTGTTGTAAAAATATTTAGTTTTCCACTTTTCTATTTTTACAACCAAAAAAAAAAAACAAACTTATCTGAAATGAATACCCTTATTTTTATTATTATTATTATTATTATTATTATTATTATTATTATTATTATTATTATTATTATTATTATTATTATTATTATTATTATTATTATTATTATTATTATTATTATTATTATTATTATTATTATTATTATTATTATTATTATTATTATTATTATTATTATTATTATTATTATTATTATTATTATTATTATTATTATTATTATTATTATTATTATTATTATTATTATTATTATTATTATTATTATTATTATTATTATTATTATTATTATTATTATTATTATTATTATTATTATTATTATTATTATTATTATTATTATTATTATTATTATTATTATTATTATTATTATTATTATTATTATTATTATTATTATTATTATTATTATTATTATTATTATTATTATTATTATTATTATTATTATTATTATTATTATTATTATTATTATTATTATTATTATTATTATTATTATTATTATTATTATTATTATTATTATTATTATTATTATTATTATTATTATTATTATTATTATTATTATTATTATTATTATTATTATTATTATTATTATTATTATTATTATTATTATTATTATTATTATTATTATTATTATTATTATTATTATTATTATTATTATTATTATTATTATTATTATTATTATTATTATTATTATTATTATTATTATTATTATTATTATTATTATTATTATTATTATTATTATTATTATTATTATTATTATTATTATTATTATTATTATTATTATTATTATTATTATTATTATTATTATTATTATTATTATTATTATTATTATTATTATTATTATTATTATTATTATTATTATTATTATTATTATTATTATTATTATTATTATTATTATTATTATTATTATTATTATTATTATTATTATTATTATTATTATTATTATTATTATTATTATTATTATTATTATTATTATTATTATTATTATTATTATTATTATTATTATTATTATTATTATTATTATTATTATTATTATTATTATTATTATTATTATTATTATTATTATTATTATTATTATTATTATTATTATTATTATTATTATTATTATTATTATTATTATTATTATTATTATTATTATTATTATTATTATTATTATTATTATTATTATTATTATTATTATTATTATTATTATTATTATTATTATTATTATTATTATTATTATTATTATTATTATTATTATTATTATTATTATTATTATTATTATTATTATTATTATTATTATTATTATTATTATTATTATTATTATTATTATTATTATTATTATTATTATTATTATTATTATTATTATTATTATTATTATTATTATTATTATTATTATTATTATTATTATTATTATTATTATTATTATTATTATTATTATTATTATTATTATTATTATTATTATTATTATTATTATTATTATTATTATTATTATTATTATTATTATTATTATTATTATTATTATTATTATTATTATTATTATTATTATTATTATTATTATTATTATTATTATTATTATTATTATTATTATTATTATTATTATTATTATTATTATTATTATTATTATTATTATTATTATTATTATTATTATTATTATTATTATTATTATTATTATTATTATTATTATTATTATTATTATTATTATTATTATTATTATTATTATTATTATTATTATTATTATTATTATTATTATTATTATTATTATTATTATTATTATTATTATTATTATTATTATTATTATTATTATTATTATTATTATTATTATTATTATTATTATTATTATTATTATTATTATTATTATTATTATTATTATTATTATTATTATTATTATTATTATTATTATTATTATTATTATTATTATTATTATTATTATTATTATTATTATTATTATTATTATTATTATTATTATTATTATTATTATTATTATTATTATTATTATTATTATTATTATTATTATTATTATTATTATTATTATTATTATTATTATTATTATTATTATTATTATTATTATTATTATTATTATTATTATTATTATTATTATTATTATTATTATTATTATTATTATTATTATTATTATTATTATTATTATTATTATTATTATTATTATTATTATTATTATTATTATTATTATTATTATTATTATTATTATTATTATTATTATTATTATTATTATTATTATTATTATTATTATTATTATTATTATTATTATTATTATTATTATTATTATTATTATTATTATTATTATTATTATTATTATTATTATTATTATTATTATTATTATTATTATTATTATTATTATTATTATTATTATTATTATTATTATTATTATTATTATTATTATTATTATTATTATTATTATTATTATTATTATTATTATTATTATTATTATTATTATTATTATTATTATTATTATTATTATTATTATTATTATTATTATTATTATTATTATTATTATTATTATTATTATTATTATTATTATTATTATTATTATTATTATTATTATTATTATTATTATTATTATTATTATTATTATTATTATTATTTTGTAAACGAATAAACGAAAACATAAGAAACTTTTGACATGAAGCGGTTCGCAGTCATATGACCATGAAAGATAACTTATACGAGTAGTTATTATATCATGGTCAACAACAATTTTACTATTTTGGTTTTATAAACAGATATTTGTTAGTTATAAATATTTTTCAGTTACAAAAAGGCTTTTGTAAAAAATATTGCTTTTTATACAAAATGAAACGATTTTAGAATTTCGAAAATCCCGGGACTTAAATTTAAAAATTCCCGAAATTCCGAATTTCTTAATCCCGGAAGATTCCGGATAGGGAATTCACGATTTGCATCTGTACTTAATATGCGATTTTTTAAAATTTTTGAGGAATTCCTTCACAATAACAATTAAGACACGATACGATAACAATCGAATGCCAACATTCGGCAACTTCATACGTATCGAAAATTATATTCGTCCGATAGTCTATTCCATATCGAAAGCGGCGATTAAACCCTTGATTTAAAATTTTCGGATTTTCTGTATTCGCAAACGTGAACAGCGCTCTATTTAATTAGTTCACATTAGAGCGAGTGCATTGTATCTAGAAATAAAATGGGGATAACTTTAGCATTAAATCAGTTTGTTATATATTTTATATTTAAAAATATAATGTGTTTTGTGTTTGTGTCTTAAGGTAGGATCACACGATTTTCGCAATAATTAGTGTATTTTATATGTGATTATACAATTTATTGGCTCATACGGCAACTCACAATATTATTGTGCTTATTTATCCCAAAAAAATGTAAACCTGGTGCGACAATCGTGTGAAAGCTTTATCGGCAATCATGCACCAATGTAAGTTCCAAAAATAAACCAATATTTATTGCATTCTGGTGTGGTAATTGAAGAAGACAATAATCACCGACATTTATTTCTTAATTGATTGCTTTCCTTAAAAAACACGTGTTTATACGGTATTTATAATTGTCATCCCTTAAAATATGCATTTTTTAATTATTTATATGTAAATTGCATCACAAACTTCCACCATTTCTTTTTTTTCATTATTTTTACTTTATTTTTAAAAGCGGACACCTAATAATCAAAGCCGATGCAATTTTATTTTTTTAGAGAACAAATAATCTTTACCTTAGAGTATTAAATATAATCTGTAATTATATTCCAATTTAAATAAATAAATATTTTAGTGAATTAATTTTTTTTTAATTTATTGAAATTGAAATGGCCCTTCTTGTAAGCCAAGCTCTGATCCACACCCTCCTTCTTTTCTTTTTTTTGTATTTTTTTTTTAGTTATTTGTTCACTAAATGACCTTCATATAAATAAGGAGGACGAAATCTTCTTTTTTTAAAGAACGAACCATTTTGAACACCAAAAAAAAAGTAATAATGTAACACAACAGCTGATTCACAGACTTGCCGTAAACTAGAACAATCGTCTGACAGCGTTTTGACAATTAACTTGTGACAATAAATTTGTTATAAAATAAGACAGCCGGGTGAATACAGAATTTTTAATTGGGACAATTTTATTATTGTGCACTAATTTGTCACAATTAAATTTGTATCAAGTTGGTGTATTTGAGTCTATCGTGTGATCCCAGCTTTAGTTGTAATAAATGACCTGTGCTGTCGTGTTATTTATTGTATGTTGCAAAGCCTGGTATTGTGTTAAAAATATCCTACGAAATGCTGTTAAAGTACACATAAAATTACTTCGTACGCAATATTTGTAAAATAATGTTGCAATAGTAGTACTCTGTTTTTTTTTACAAAAAACATGTATAATGTATATGTCATGTATATGAGCCTCATTTATTCGTATGAAATTTTAAGCAAAGTGGGGACATAGATACTGATACAACATAGAACAATCCCTTTAATGATATGGTTTTTGAAAGCTAACCCCTATATCGTTAGTCTGCGACGGATATTCCAAATTGTATCAGCATTCACAATGGAGTGGTTAGAAAATGTGAATCGTGTCGTTGTTACGGTGCTTTTGGAACAAAGAAAAAATTTAGCTTACTAGTGAAAAAATTTATACCGCACAGAATTATCACATTTATCTGAAGTCATGATTTGGGAGTGTCTCTTAAGATGTACTTTCGAGCAGTTTTATGACAGCTCATAAGGCTAAAAGGATTAAAACTGCTCTCAAAACAATTTATAGTATGTCCCTACTGCTGCCGAAACTTTTGTACGTAATAAGTGAGTCTCATGTTATTTTGTAGTTGAAAAAAACGTTGCTTGAAATTTGTTGCAGTTGGAAAATGATGCTAAAACATACATTTCACATATTTTTCTTCAAAAGAACACAGTACTGCTTTCTCAACATTATTTCCCAATTATATCGTACGAAATATTTGTATATGTAATTTGATAGCATTTCTTACTAAGTTTTGAACAAAATACCAGGCTTTATACAACGGCTTCAACTAAACACACAAATTACTCAACACTTTTATTTACGCCTTAACATGACTTTACTTTATGGTATTACCAAGGTGACACAATGAGAGCCTTGGCACCAGTGTTACCGTTGAAGAATTTCATAAAGATCCAAAAAAGAGTCATTTTTGAAAGGAAACATTCACTTCGGTAGATTTAATAAAAAAAAGAAATTCAAAATATAAAATTTTACATGTAACAAATATCAGAGATCTACATTTAATTCTTGTAAGCTAAATGTTTCACTTTTACAAAACTTTTTTAATACCTCACCATTGTATAATTCACATTATTTATGTTTTATTAATAGTTTTTAATATAATACACTTGTATTTTATTTGTCTGCTTTTAAGCATTAAAATGTGCAAACATATAGTTTTAGCAACTTTTATGGATTTAAATATGTAAAATTTCATTTTATTTGTACTTTTGCAGAAGTTCTGTACTTGAAGTCCAATCTTCTAAATCTTCTTCCAGTAAATTTAAAGAGGAAAGCATGGACTCACAAATATCTATCTTAAGCCTATTGGACAATTTATTTTTCATCAATGTCAATTTTGAAAAGATTCTTTCAGCAGAAGCGAAAGCAAAGTAAATACATTAGTAACAAACTCGTATAAATTTCCATAAACATTCATTAAATATGTTTTTACGTCTTCATATTCACATCAAAAATTTTCATAATCAGACATCTTACTTATACATATGTTCGTAGCCTTTTACACTGATCTTAGATTTTAATAACTTCAATTCATTAACAAATTCTTCAGGACAAGTAATAAATTCAGCAAACTCTGAAACTAGTTCGACATAATATATGTCTTCATTAGATTTAATATAAAATGTATTTAAATATTTCAATGTGTTTAATATTTTAGTATTTACATATGTATATCAATTCTTGATATTATTTCCTTACACAATTTTTGATAAAAAATTAATATTTTGTATTTAATATCAAAAATATTAATTTCCCTGAACTCAAAGTTAAACATTCAAAAGGAGTTTCTTATGAAAGCTCTCTTTACATTGCTTTTGTCACTAATAAACAATGTACATCCATATGCTTTTCTTTGTGAAACGTATGCCTACCAAAATTACATGTCTTAAAAACGTAAATTTATACCAGAGGTACAATAAACATAAGGAGTCAATGAAGAGTAAAAATTAGAGTTGGGCAAAATTTTTCATTTGAGTGAATCTTTCACTCTCTTTCAGAAGATTAAATTGACTATTGACTCCAATGTGGTTTTGAAGCATATCACTATTTTTTTCCTAATTATTTATTTCTTTTTAACCATTTTTTATTTCTTTTTCATAAACCATTTTGAATTTAACGTAAGCCTTATCAAATTTATTTAAATACGACTCTGTCTAAACATTATAATTTTCATTTTGATACAACCCTGTCTAAACGTTGATATTTTGAATTTAACGTAATTTTCATTTTTTTTTTATTACAACTCTATATGAACATTGACACTTTTGGATACAACACTGAATAAAATTTAGTATATAAAGGGCGACAAGTGCATGAATAAAATTATTATTTTTCTGCTCTATACCTGCAAACCACAGTGTATACAGTGTGGACACCAATGACAGCTCAAAATGCGAAAATCAGCTGTCTTTTTTTTGCAACAACAATTTACAACTCAGCTGGAGTAAAAGAAAAAGCAACATTATTTTCCATAAGAAAATAAAGCAGTGCGAAAAGCACAAAATATATATGCTTTTTCGTATGTGTATGCAAAAAAAGAAGTAAATAAAAATAAAATTTAATGTAGTAAAATTGAATTGGTTGTTACTTTTTTTAGATTGTATATACAAATTTTTTTGTTTTATTAAATAATGAATGAATTTGCAACTAATAAAGGTAAGTAAAATATGTGGAATAAAAGTTCACATTATTTTTAACCAAAAACATTTTTTTTATGTGCCACATCTGAATCGTGAATCTTGTTTGCCGGACTTGGATAAATATAATAAACTTATTTTCAGTGAGTCCAAAATCAACGAACAATAAACAAATGATAAAACAATTATTCATGAATATTTTATTTATAGAACGCTGAATAAAATAAATTATAACAAACATAAATGAAAATATACATTAAACAAATTTTTCAAGAAAAACCAAATAGTTTCTAAGATTGCATTTTTAGTAATAAGTAGAATTTAACAGAAATAAGGACGAAATTTAAACTATAACATTTTTTTTCTTCAAATATCTCGAAGAATACCTGTGTTAGTATGAAAACTTAATATTGTTTTTTTATGTTAAGACTTATGAAAAGAATTTCAAATATTTGAAATATATGTAATGAATGCAAAAAGATGTAAAACAAATAGATAATTAACACAAATCGAAATTAGTTTTACCACGAAATAAGAAAAGGCAAAGAATTTTTATAATTACAAACAAATAAAACAATGAATTTTTTATACAATAAATTGCAGTTTATAGAAAATATTTCAAACTTTCTAATAGTGGTTTTAATAAAGCATTCTGAACTATTTATAAAAAGCAAAAATATTTGAAATAAAATATCCTTTACAATTTTGCGATCAATATTTCGTAATATCTGTAGCAATTTCAATAAGGTTTTCAATAATTCTTCAAACATAAATCTACTTTTATTATTATAAATTGAATAAAATATGCATACTTATTTTAAATGTGAAAATTTGACTCTAATTATATAAAAAATACACCACATTTCTTTTTTTTGTTGTTTTTAAGTTTTATTAATACTTTTTTTTAAATAATGCTTTTAAATTTGGCAATGGGCCATTAGTACTTTTGTATATATCTTAGCTTCGTTTCTTTTATTCTAAAGGCATATATCTAAAAAAGAACTTGAGTAAAACATTTATTTTGTAATTATAATTTAAGGCTATTTAATCATTGATGAAGTTGCGTTGTCCTCTAAAGTTGCTGTATGGCTATTGGCTGTAGTAGTAGCCGTTTAATTTAAAGAAGCGATTTTTTGTTTGAAATTTTCTAAAAGGCCAGCCAAAGTTAAGCAAAAGGCACGACTTGCCGGTATTAAGCGAAAATCTGGCAAAGGATATTGATGTTCATTTGACATTTTCGTTCGAATCTGAATTTAAAACAAAATAAAGCCAAAAAATGAGTGTTTCTATGTTTAAACTAAATGTTCATATGTAATTTAATTACCTTGTTTATTTTTTTCATTCTCAGCAAACTGTTGACAATTCCATCCAGCCCCTAATACGTTCGTACATTTTAAGACCGTTTTGTTTGAAGTGATTTGAAATTTCTTCACGAAATACTTCAGGAATATTTTGCAATAGTTCCGAATTTGCTTGTACCAATTTTATTACGACCATTTCATTGTATATGCGTGAATTTTCTTTACCCTCTTGAGAAGCTACTTTCTTTTAAAATACAATTTTGTTAATAATATATTGCATGGATCTAAGACATTTTACAAGATCATTTTCTTTAAAATACAGAGTCCTGAATGAAATAAAAAGTTTTGTACGCAAACTGATAACAGTCTACCGCATTTAAACCCATTGAAAAAGTGCACAAAGCTCCTCGGAAATGAAACAATTTGATTTCTACCACTTTGAAGGATATTTTTATCCTATGCTCTAGAAATTGGGAAAGCTACAAAAACACTACAAAAGAGTTACCTACACAGCTTTAAGGATAGAGGACAAACAAAATCAAGTAAAATGTTTAAAATTCAAATTACTGGATATCTACAATGAAGTAATTACCTGGAGCAAATGCAAGTAAATCTGCATTTCGACGTACTATTATGATCTTAACTTACAAAAGAGTGCTAAAGATTAGCTATTGTTGGTCATGTTGGCTTTTAACTAAAAACAATTTTAGAGCCTTAAACTATTGTCGTTGTCATACCGAGCCAACCGTATTCAGTTGAGGCTTTTCAGTGTTCGTTTTTGTTAATGGATGTCCACTGATTTAAATAATACATCTAAATGCTGACTTAATTACATTTACTCCAGATATATGCTTGGTTTTATGGATCGACTTGAATTTGAAGTAGTTCATCAGATTGTCGCAGTGTTTTTTCTCACGTAGCTTTTGCACTTGGTTGTAGGTATTAACATGTACATATGTACTCACCTCGACTTATACCGCGTCTTGTTGCAGGAAACATATTTATGAACTTTGTGTACAGCTTTCATTTTATGATGTGTTTCTTGATCCCTGAAAAACATTACATTATAATTATTTTAAAATCGTTTATAAAACACAATACTCACACTTTTGCTTTTCTGCTACACAACAAAATTTTACCTAAAAAAGAAAACACTTTTTAATAATTTAAAAGTATAAATATGATCATTATTTTACTCACTTTAATCCGTAAGCCACCTGCAAGAAATACCTGCAAAGAAAATTGAAAATTTAGGATAAAATACTTTAATTTTTTAAAAAATTCACAAACACAAATTCTTTTACCTCTGAAAAATTTTATTTATTGCGCCAGAATGCAATAATAAAGCAAAATATAAAATTTTACAACTCAGCTCGAAAGAAAGAGCTGTTATGTTAATATTTACTGTCTCGTGTATCCCTACTGAGTTGTAAAATTTGTTGTATGGTTGTCGTTATTTTTGTTGGTGTGTCCTCACTGTATACATTGTGCTGCAAACCAAATAAACTTTGTCCAGTAATATTACAGGACGGGTATAATTGAAATTGCAGATCATTGAGTGAATAAATAAGGAAGATTATAATTTTTATTTGTTTTCTTTTCTCTTGTTTTCTATGAACAATTATAATCTTCGAAATCAGATTATTTCAGTTTTAAAATTGTCATTCTTAAAAAAGGAAATTATATTTTTTAAATAGGAAAATAAAGGAAGCAAAAATTAGACAAAATATGAAAAATTATTATCGAGCAAAATCAAGCTATTTACTCATACAAAATTTTATTAACCATTTAAAGAGTTTTCTTAACTCGTTCTAAGCCGACGGGTCGAATTGGGAACACGAGTTATGAGAGATAATATAAAACTATTTGTAAATAGTTAATAAAGCAGTACGTTATTTAGTATTGGAGAGTATAATTATTGAAGATAATTTAAAATTTTACTCACTAAGTGTACCGATTTGAGTACATCATTGCCATATTTTCAAAAAATTATTTTCGCTTTTCTGTATCTAATCAGTGAAAATATTTCGAAATTATTCTTTGTAGTTTTTCTTTGACTGTAAATAGGTTTTATAAGGTTAACATACATAAACGAAATAAGACATCTTTTTGTCTTGTACATACAAATTTAAGTAAATATTTTTGTTAAAATCAATAAGTATTAAACTCAGGTAGAATTTACTTTAAAAGACATATACATTAAATAAAAGATAACAATTAAATGACTGATTCAAATTTAAATATTGTTATCTAAAAACACCAACTCTTGAACCTTTTTCGACTTTAAAAGTGTATGTCTGTAATTAATAACACCGGTCTACAGCAAAAAACGCCTTTAAACAAAACTATATGGAATATAATGATTTTGATGTACTGAATTTAAATCTGTTTTCAGTATTTTCCATCGCGCTCATATTTTTTTTATGGGCCTGGTAAATTTTTGCCCAAAATATGGTAGTTATATCTATATATATGTCATCCTAACTTGAAGACGACTTGACCGATTTTAAATTTCCTATAAATCACCTGAACACCATTTTTTTAGAATGAATATTTTAGATGTTAAGCATTTAAATTAAAATTTAAAATGTTGAGAATAAAATAAGCTTTAAATCATGAAAATCGGTTGGATATTGCCGATTTTTTCAAAATTAAATGCATGTACCTACCTTTGACCAAAGTTAGCGAAAAAATGTTTTCTTGCAAAATTAGCGAACAAATAATGTTCTTTGACCAAAATTAGCGAAAAAATGTTTTCTTGCAAAACTAGTTTTTGGTCAAATTTTTTTCTTGCAAAATTTTTTTTTCTCCATTTATTTACAATCTATTTTAACAATAATAAGTAAATATGATAACAAAGTAACTTAATCTATGTTATTAAACTTCAGCAAGCTTAATAAACTAAATTTAATATTATACTATAATATTATTATTTAAATTGGGCGTTAAAATTATAATATCCTGAATGGTAAATCTAATATATGAGCTCTTTATAGTCTTATAACTCCTTCTATATCATCTAATAGGGTTATTGCACGAATATTACGGTGGTTAATAAGGCGATCTAAGTACCTCTGACTAAATCTATTTATTTCACTACTGACTAAAGGAATTTTGAGTTTTTTGTGAATTTGTTTGTTAGTTACAAACCACGGAGCATTGACAATCGTTCTAAGAGTTTTTGATTGAAACCTTTCCAAAATTTCTATGTTTGAATGGCTTGAGGTTCCCCATAGTTGAATGCCATACGTCCATATAGGTCTGAGTATAGCCTTATATATTTTTAATATATTTTCTAGACTAAGTTCTGATTTGGCACCTAGTAACCAGTACATTCTCTTGGTTTTTATATTAAGATGTTCTCTCTTTGCCATAATATGTCTTTCCCATGTTAATCTTTTGTCAAGGTGCAATCCCAGGTATTTTACCGTATCGGCTTTTGGCAGCGCAAATCCATTAATATATAATGTAGAACACTCTTCCCTTCTGAACGTAAATGTGACATGATTACATTTATTTATGTTAATTTCAATTTCCCATTTTTTTAACCACTGTTGTAATATATCTAACTCTCTTTGAACTACTAAAGACGCTTCATTTGGCGATTGATTGGCATATAAAATCGTAGTATCATCCGCATAAGTAGCTATTGTAATGTCATTATTAACTGGTATGTCAGATGTAAAAACAGTATACAGCACAGGACCTAGGACACTTTCTTACGGTACGCCGGTTTTTATATCGCATATATTCGAATTTTCATTATTTGTTTTAACATAAAATGTACGTTCATTCAGATAAGATTTTAGAAATAAATAATAAGGAGTCGGTAATATCGTTTTTAACTTTAATAAGAGCCCCTCATGCCACACTTTGTCAAATGCCTGCTTTACATCTAAAAACGTTGCACAGCAGTACAACTTTCTTTCCAATGAATCCGAGATAACATTCACAACGCGATGGCCTTGCTCAGGTGTTCCATGTTCGTGTTCAAAACCAATCTGCTCCTAAACAATCTTTCCAATATTTTTGAAAAAATAGGCGATAAACTTATGGGCCTGTATAATAATATTTCATTTTCCGGCTTATTAGATTTATTAATCATTATAATTTCTGCACACTTCCACTGTATAGGAAAATGTGATAATCTTATCATAGAATTATATAAAAGGGTTAAAAATATAACACATTTTTTTGAGAGTGACTTAGCAACTATCGGTCGAATTTTATCGAATCCGGGAGACTTCGAATTATTTAATGCTGTTATTTCTTTCTGAACTTCTCCTGGTAAAAACGGTTTTATTGGAAAGTCCATAGGGCATGGAGAGTCTAAAAATTTCATATTATTGTTTTCATCCACCGAGTTCATAACTGCCCATGTTTCAAAAGTTTACTCTAGATGTGTGGAGAACGCGTCAGCTTTACTTTTACTATTTCTGCACTATCTTTCATTTAAGTCTTTTATAGGTACGTTTCTAGTTGTCGGCTTTTTTAAACATTTGGTGGCTTTCCATAACCTATACTCATTATTATTAGTGTCATTTAAACTTATTAGAAAGTCGGATACCTCCTCGTTTTTCATTTCAATGATACGTTATTTCAAGTGTTTTGTCGCTCGGTTATAGTTTGTTTTATCATTTGCATTTCTACTTTTCTGCCATATCCTTCTTAACCTTCTTTTATTAGCTAAAAGTACTATAATTTCTGCAGATATAAAACAATTGTTACGATAAGATGATACTAATTATGGGGTAGACACAAAAGCGGCTTCATGCATTAATTTTGTAAAATTCTCTACTGCATTTTCAATTTCAGCACCAGATTTTAAACATGTATTAAGCTGTATTTTCTCCTCGATCCATCCTTGAAATGAACTCAAATCTGTTTTGGAAGAGAATATGTTTGTATTCTGAATCATTGTTTACAGAGAAGTATTGCAGCAAACAATTACTGGAGTATGGTCAGAGATTAGGTCGTCATTATCGGTTGTGTCAAAAAGCTGGCTTGGTAAACCTGAGTAAATAAAAAAGTCTAACAGGTCTGGAATTTTGTTTTGATCACTAGGCCAACAACTGGGTCTACCAGTGGACAGCGTTTTATATTTATTTTTTTGGATACTCTTATAGAGTTCTCTTCCTTTTGGATTAGTTAACCTTGATCCCCACCAAGGATGTTTAGCATTAAAATCCCCGCCAATAATAAATCTTGGGCCAAGCATTTTAAAAAAATCATCATAGTTTGTCTGCGTAAAGCTATGTCTTGGTGGAAAATACACAGAAAATACACAAATGTCTACGTTGTTGCATTTGATTTTAATATCACTAACTTGTACTGATGGTTTTATAATTGAAGCTGAGGTTTCAAACTTTAAGGAAGACTTAACTAAAATGGCGGAGCCAGCGTGTGCTTTACTATCAGGATGATTAGCTTGCACAATATCATAATTTCTAATTTTAAAAAAGGTTTTACTCGTAAAATGAGTTTCAGATATCAGTAGTATATCCAAGTAATTAGACTTAAGAAAAATTTCTATTTCTTTTGTATGATTGGAAGCACCATTTGCATTCCATGTTGCAATTCTTTTTTTTTTATATAAGACCAGAACCCAGGGGATGGCCCCTACTCATGCAGTGCATTGTGCTGGTACTAGGAAAATAGGTTATTGAAAGGAGGACAGAGGGAGTAGTGTTCATGGACGTTAGATTTAAATTTACTCATGTCGTAGGTGGCAGGAAATACTTTCGCTGGAAGATTATTCCACAACCGAACAGTGCGACCAAAGAACGAATTCTCCCTATAATGCGTTGTGCGATTTACTGGACAATCAACTACAAAGGGATGCGCTCTACGAGAAATACGAGTACTATGTAAAAATATATGATTTTTGGGAATTAATTCCTTAATTTCGTTAGAACACATTCCGTTATAGTACCGATAGAACAATGAAACACACGCCACATTGCGACGGTGCTCCAATGAATCGATAGAGTTGGCTACCCTACCGTCATTAATGAGCATCTTTGCCCTCTCCTGTACGCGGTCGAGAAGCTCCAAAATAGACTTTGAAACACCGGCCCATACATGAGAGTTGTATTCCATTTTGGGACGGATATAGGACTTGTAAATATTAAGGAGATCAGATGGGGTGAAGTATTTCTTGCACTGTCTCAAAAAACCAAGGCACTTGAATGCTTCTTTCGACACTTGAAATATGTGATCATTCCAACGAACGTCACAGTGAATTCTCATGCCCAGAACATCAAGAGCATCTGTTTCCTCAATATCCACATTACCCATTGACACAGATGACAGCACACCACGACGCCTGTGTGTTAAAAAACAACATTGAGTCTTACGTGCATTAAAATGGACCCTGTTCGCACGATCCCGCTCGGAGACCTTCACCAGGTCACTTGTGAGTGTGACGTTCATATTCATCCTTCTTACCCCAACCTCCAAAAGGCTCGGTCTACGATCAAAGGAATATGAGTGACAAATGTTGCTGTCATCCGCAAAAGAGTAGATAGGATTAGAAGTGAGAAGAAGAAAGTCGTTAAGAAATATTATAAAAAGAGTAGGAGAAAGAACAGAGCCTTGCGGTACCCCTGAGTTTACCCTGAACTCGTCGGATGAGACCCCATCTATAACCACTCTTATAGAGCGATCTCTGAGAAAACTCGATATAAATCGAGAGAAGTGACTACCGACACCAAAAGCATTAAGTTTCGAAATGAGAGCCTCGTGCCAAACTCTATCAAACGCCTTTGATATATCCAGAGCCACAACCTTACTCTCGCCAAAACCATGAATGGCCTTGTTCCACTTCTCCGAGAGCAAAGCCAGCAGGTCCTTTTGGAAACCGTACTGATGATCGCTAAGTAAATCGTTGGACTCCAGATAACCCACAAGGTGGTGATTAATCATATTCTCCATAACCTTGGAGAGTGTGGAACAAACTGCTATTGGACGGTAGTTCTCAGGGTTACTAGCCACGCCCTTTTTGGGGATTGGCGTTACATTAGCAACCTTCCAGCAAGATGGAAAAATACCGGCGCGATATGACGCACTGAAAAGCTGAGCTAATGGACACGCACGCGTCGAAGAGCACTGCTTCAGGACCAGTGCTGGTATGCCATCCGGTCCAGAAGACTTGTTAACGTTGAGATTTTGTCCATCATTCTTTCTAGTCTCTCCATAAATCTATTTTCTATACTTGTTGGTGTACCCTTTACCGCTTGTGCATATGACGTTCCACCATGAACATTGGAATAATTTTATTGGCTTCATTGGAGTTTTTTAGATTGTGAGGATTAATATCAGAGTATTGCTGATTTAAGAAAATATGGGGTCTTTTTGTTCCGTTTAAAATTCTTGAATTTGAAGCACGTTTTTTTAGTAAAAGTTCTTGATAAATTTTACATCCCTTATAATTAGCTGTATGATTCTCTAAGCAGTTAAAACATTTTGGTTGAATATTGATGTCCTTGGTACACACAGATGTTTGGTGATTTTGGCCACATTTTACGCATTGGAAGGCCTTTTTGCAGTATGATATTGTATGTCCGAATTCTTGACAACGATGACATTGAACTAAATTATCAACTCTTTTCGGAGCCTCATAGCTTACAATTGCCCTATTAATGCTTCTAATATTGAAAATCTCTTTGTTGTTTTGATTTGGGTCCAAATCAATAAAAAACATTGAAAGTGGAAGTTTAGTTATTCTACTTTTTACATTAACAACTTCTCTTACTTGATGTCCTAATTGCAATAACTCAGCTTTAATGTCTTCAATTGGTGTTGAATAGTGCAATTCTTTAACTACAACCCTATACGCTCGTTATTGTTTTAATTGATATGTATGAAAATTAATAGATTTTGCTTCTAAATACTTAATGACTTTTCTGTATGAATCTACATTTTTAATTTGGCTATCTTTCATAGATTTATAATTAAAATCACAATTTAGTATTACACTACACATATCTTTTAACATTCTACTAATATGTGACACATTATGTATAAAGACCGGAGGCGGTTTAGGAGATTTATCTCCACATCCTGTTATGTCTTCTTCATTAGCATTATCATCAAGTAATTGAAACTTGTTCTGCTTAGACGTGTCTAGCTTTTCACCCGAGTTAAACTTTTTATGCAAATGCATATTTGGTGACTTTCTTAAACGCCGCTTATTGCAAGAGACTGTAGGTACTTCTTGCCAAACACCATCGCTATCGTCACTATCATCTTCACTTAATGTAGTCATTGTTGTTCTTAACTATACCAAAATTCTTTTTATTTTTATAAATATTTTAAATAGTGTTTGTTTTGTCTTTTATATTTGTTTTTATGGATTACTGTTAGTCCCCAAATGGAATGTTAATCCCTTTGTTTGTAATTTTTAACAACTGAGTTTTTTCAATTATTGTTTTTGTTTAAACTGCAATTGCAAAATAAATGCACATTAACATGTCTGATCACAACCACAGCTGAACAAAGACAACTTGCAAAATAGTAATTTTTTCTTTTATTTCAAAAAAGTTATAAAAAATTCTTAGAATATAAATAATTTTAAAGTAAAATAACCCAAAAACGCAGGTACCTAGACCAGTGTAATATGACCCGTTGCCGAGAATACTCGTTCGCACGGAATAGATGTTGCCATTAAGCATTAACGCTTCAGAGCATATGAGTATATTCTTGGATATACGTGCTGTGATTTTTTTCTTTCCACCATAGCAGTGTGTCTAAATGTTATTCCTCATTTAGGTACTAGTCGAATTAACGGGTGGAAGCAGCTAACCTTCTGTTTGGTCTTACGGTTTTATTAAAATCCAAATCATATGCCTTCTATACAACTGACACATTCTCTGTTGCCACGGTGCTAGTTGATCTTGCCGTTATTTTTAGTATTTGGAAGTCTTAGCGTACAAATTTTACTCCTTAAAGCTCTTAGAGCATAATTGTTAAAGCCTTTACGCTCAAAGCGTGGGTTTAAAATAGTATATTCTGCATACAAAAATTTTCTTTCAAAACCTGCTAGGCGTGAGGATATACCCTTTTGACGATTAGTCATCATGTCTTGCACTTTGTCATTTGAGGGTTGGCACTTGGTAATACAACCTTCTAAAAGATTGCATAATACTGTAAGCTTTAACAGAGTAAAATTTTTCCTGAGAACTCCATTGTTTCTTCATAAAATTATATTACCATACCAATAATTTCCCAGTGTTCAATAGCCAAAACCAGCTCTGGGCGATTAAGCGAAAGTGTTGAAATAACGGTATTTTTAATTTGAATAATTCTTTGTAACATTTAATATTTTGAATTCCACCTGGTCGGAATATCTTGCTTTAGCTTAAGCTCAGGAAGGTTCATCTGTTTTCGTGCGGTAAGTAATTTACTTGACGCCTAAGCACTTCTTCTGAGATTTCCGCAGTTTCAGCTTGAACAATCTAAATCAAACTGTGCGCAAAGCAAGCGATTTCCCGCGATTACATTAATTGCGTTTAAAAGCAATTTTAAATTTAAAAATCTGATCATGATGGGAATTGAATTTGTCACCAATCTCTGGTCTTCTGGTTTGCCGACATTGGCTGAGACTATTACTTTTTAAATATAACTGGGCTCATGACCTTTGTACGATATTGGGACGGCCGTATATGATATATGAATTAAAATACGAATTATAAACACAATGTTGTTTACAACAAATTTGATTTGCCATAATTGTTTGCAACTCAGAGTGAATTGTATCGTAAATTGCTTTCTTAGTAGCTTTTGTGTCATCCAAAGCATTAAGAACGGCTTTAGCAAATATATGACCATGTTCATGGGTGCATATCTTCACCAAGTGTTCTTTGATGTTTTTGATTATAGCCTAAAAATAATATTCATCCTTTTAATATACATTTTTTACATGAATTTTAAAATTCTCTACTTACTGTTCTATTTTTTGGTGTAGACTTATAGAAACATATTATGACCGCCTGACAGCCATCTTTAGTGATCAACATTAACGGTACTAGTGAAGTAAACATTGCAACCGTTTTTTCCACCTTGTCTTCCTCCATTTCTTTAATATATTCCAACATAATGGCATGCGCCAATGAGTTATCTACCAATTGCTTGTTCGAAACATGTTCCAAATTTGCATTAACAGAACTCAAAATAGATGCTTTCATATTTGTTTTCTTATAACAATCGGCCAGACATTTAACATTAACGTCTTTGGATTTCTTATATAGATCACCATAAAATTCCTGTCGCATATATGATTTCTGTTTCAGATTGGCAACGATCAAATAAACATGATCTAAAATTTTGCTGGATATATTATGACAAGCCAATTTGACAATATTACCAAAGAAGGATTCAACATGTTTCGATTTTGTTGTTGGTGAGCCATATTTTAACATACGTAACACACAGAAATGTGCATATTTTGATATGGCCATATCAACGGTATATGGTATTAAGCGCTAAGAGATTTGTTCTCTTATAGAGGGTGTAGTAAACTTAAACACATATTGTATTATTCTAGCAGTATCGTGATCCACGACCACATTTTAGAGGGTATCACCAGCACTGAATAGATTGTACAACTTTTCCACCAGTTCAGCTTTCTTTACGGTTTTACGGCATTTCAGCTTTTCATAGATTTGTTTGGTTTCTATGGACATTTCGTAGAAATTTTTGGACTGTTTTCTTTTTAATTTAAAATATTTTTTCCCCGTTTTAACTTACGCTGGTTAGCCTTTTCATTTTGGCCTCCTACTAAGACCCCTAGTCATCAAAACATTCCTCAGAATAGGTTCCACTACCTGAATTGTCTATAACAATTCCATTTATTGATGAATTAACAGCCTTCAATAATTTATGTACGCTTAAGTATTCTTATAAATCTGGACCTGATGGAATTCCTAGTTGTATACTTATTAAATGTGCTGGAGCACTGGCTATGCATTTGACAATCATTTTCATTTTATCAATAAAATGTGAATATTTTCCTATAACGTGGAAGAACTCGTTCACTATTTTGTTGTTTAAATCTGGTTGTAAAAATAACATCGCAAATTATAGAGGCATTGCTAAGTTAAGTGTAAATCCAAAGTTTTTGAAAAAATAATAACTGACCATCTTTGCCATCAAGTATCATCTTTACTTTCACCTGCGCAACATGGTTTAGAAAAGGTTGCTCGACGGTTACAAATATTTTACAATTAACAACTTTAGTCAACCGTGGATTTATTCATCAGAAGCAAACAGACGTAATATACACTGACTTCAGTAAAGCCTTTGATAAGGTTAATCATAAACTTCTAATAAAAAAGCTTGGCCGTATAGGTTTTACACCAAATTGTCTGCTATGGATTTACTCATACTTAACAAATAGAAGGCAGATTGTATGTCTTAAGGGTCTTACTTCTAAACCAATTGCTGTTCTATCTGGTGTACCTCAGCCATCTTGGCCCACTGCTGTTTTCTCTTTTTATAAACGACTTGCCAAATATTATAAAATACTGCAATGTTCTAATGTACGCCGATGATGTAAAAATTTTTCTAAGTTATAATAACTATGATGATCGTATTCTTCTACAGAAAGACTTGGATGCCTTTAGCCCTTGGAGCAGGCTTAATCTTATGGTGTTAAATACAAAAAAATGTTACTATATATGTTTTTTTCGACGTAATCATATGGATGTCACATATGTCCTAAATGGACATATCCTAAATAAATTTGATAATTTCTCTGACCTCGGAATGTTACTTGACAACAAATTAAGTTTAATTCAGCACATCTCATTAACTGTACATTCAGTCCTTGGATTTATAAAACGTTGGGAAAAAGAGTTTAAAGACCCATATATAACGAAACAACTTTTCACTAGTCTCGTGAGACCCATTCTAGAATATGGTTCAGTTATTTGGGATCCTATATAAGGTTCACAATGATAGCATCGAACCCGTGCAGAAACAGTTTCAGTCATTTTGTCTTCGGAGCCTGCAATGGAATTTTTTTAACTTGCCGCCATATAGGAGTAGAATTTCGCTTATAAAGTTGCCAACTCTTAAAAGCCGTGGAACAATGTTAAATGTAACGTTTATCTTAAACTTGATAAAAGTAAATGTATGTTCTGATTTCTTAATTAATAATTCTTAAATAATTTCTTAATGTATCTTTTAATCTTCCGTCTCGTTCTACACGTCATTTTTGTCTTCTTTCAAATAATGTATTTAGAACAAATTATGCCAATTCTGATCCACTAACGAGAATATGTACTGAATTTAATAAACTTTATTCTCATATTGACTTTTTTCATAATGTTAATACTATTAAATGTAATTTATTTTCTTATTTAAATAATTGATACTGTGTTTTTCTAGTCTGTAAGGATATTATATCTATAGACTCAAATAAATAAATAAATAAATTTTAAATATAAAATATAGGATAAACAAATTTTAATTGAAATCCTTAAAATATTGTTACGTTTTTAACTTTAAAAACGTGTACTTATGAGTTCATAGATTGTAGTCAAAATAAAATAAATCTTGTATTTAATTTTAGTTAAAAATCCTTTATTCAATACAGTTTTGTACACCACTGCTTGTAACCTTTTTACAAGCAATAACAATTTTCATAACCTTTTCAACCACACATCCACACTTAATTCTCCTTACTGAGTTAGCTCCAATTAAACTGGTTTTTTTACTTCACGAGCTTACTCCTTATAAACAGAGTTCACCGATGTGCTTTTTATATGGCTGAGCAAACAACATTTCGAAAGCTCTCGAACCTCTCGATATTTCAGGTAGATTCCATTTCTTTCTTTTAATTTCTTTTTAGTTCTTTTGTAACCGTGCAAATGTAAACATCTACTTTCTTCAGCTCTTAGTAGTTGTTGTTGCTTGTTATTGTCTGTTACTTGTTTTCATTGCTGTTAGTTTTTGTTGTTGCTGTGTTATTTTTATTAACTTTATCTCCGCTAATGTTTGTTGTTGTTGATTCTTGTTATTTATAAACAGCACGTATAGTTGTTCTTGCAGCTTTTGTTTATTTATTTTAGCGATGTAAGAAACTAAGAGGTGCCAACCTGATTTTTATAACAATATGCAATACAAATATTTTATACAGCCTTATCACGAACAACAATTCCCGGGGAATTTTTTTCTATTCCCAGTTCCCCTATTCTGAATAAAAACTCCCCGGAAATGTTTCTCTTTCCCTTTTCCCGTATTCCGAACAACTTCGAAAATGAAAAACTTTTACCCGGCAAAAAAAAGCCAATTAAAGGGAAAATGTGATAAAAAAAAATTTGTGGAAAAATTGCCCGGAATATTATAAGGGAGTTGTGCTTAAAAATATAAGTATTTGTATTTTTTTTTACAAATACCTACCAAAAGAGTCTTAGGAATATTTGTACAAACCACCTGCTTGTCAATATTTTCACATGAAATGTAAAAAGGGGGCCAGCAGTCAAAAAATCTAAAAAAAAGTTTTTTTTAGTGATAATGCTAATGCATATATAGCACTTGTCTTTAGAATTTTTTAGCCCTCTTTTGCAAAAATAACGGTTTTCTTAAGTTTAAAAGGTCATGACATCAAGTAATTTTTATTTAGCAGTCAAAAAGGCCTAACATCAAGTTAGGCCAAATCAAACAAAAAGCTTTGAAGTCCTAAGAGTTGATACCATTTTTTTTAAGTTTCTTTGAAGTACAACAGGAATCTGTTTTTAAAGTTTTCAAAATACATGCCTCCAAAATCTTGATATACAGTTAAAAAACCGGTTTATCGTACCTTCAACTATTCATAAGCTAATAACTTAGATAAATATTAACCGATTTTAAGATTTTTAGAAAATATGGAAATAAGAACAGATTTTTTAAATGGTATATACTCTACTTAAGTAAACTTGTATAATCTCTGTGTAGATAAATATTAACCGATTTTAAGATTTTTAGAAAATATGGAAATAAGAACAGATTTTTTAAATGTTATATACTCTACTTAAGTAAACTTGTATAATCTCTGTGTATTGCTTAAGCAAGCGCATATTTTATCTAATTTATTTCAAATTGTTCAAGTTTAGAGATGTTTTTAAGCGTTATATTATTAAGGGACAGCATTATTTATGAATTCATTAGAGAAGTACGTTTAGTTACAAGTACAATGGTACTAAGTATGAATTCAAAATACTTCTTTTACTTCTTTATTAGACTCTAGAAAGCAGCATTTGAAAATCTACCTTTGATTAATATCGTTTAATATCATTTAAAAAAAAAGAATATCATTTTAAAACAAAACTCATGAAATTTGAAAGTTTTCGCTCGACCTCTCCCAGGTCCAATTTTGAAAATCTATTTGCACTTTCATTAGCTGGATCTACATGTGTTCAACAAAATTTTAACAAAATCGCTTACGCAGGACGGACTTGTAAACAAATTGAATGCATAAATAAATATATCTCCGTTTCCTTCACATATTTTTAGAGATATCAATTTAATAAATTTTCAGTATGAAGTGTATGCTCTAAAGTTATTTTATAAATTTTAAGTCGAAAATTTGAAATTCTCTCTCCCGCAAATAGTCCTCCTTATTGTTTGGAATAGGAGGAAACTCCCAGGAAACTTATTTCACCGAGTATATTCATGAATAGTTTCCAAGGGAATTTGTTTCCCAGGTAATTTTCAGAATTGGGCTGATTCTCTTTTTAATTTTTTATTTATTTATTTATTTATTTATTTATTTTTTTTTTTGATAGAAATTTTCTCTAAATGATTGAATGTACTTATTATTTATTCGTTAGGTGTTAAAGAAAAAAATAATTTGTTTATACTCTATAATATAATTTAGCAAATGAACTTTTAATTTTTTTTTTGTTTTCAATTTAGATTGGGGTAGTTGGGGTTAGTAGTAGAAATAAGATTATTAGTGATTTTATTTTTAGTTATTTTTTCTCATAAAACTGTTGGCCTGAGAGATGAAATGTGATAAACGAATGTTCACTCCAGGTTATGTTACAAATCTTGGTCTGCCCTGCACAAAAAGCTTGAGTTAAAGAAAATTGCAATTTTACGATATAAACAAAATTATGCATACCTTTTGCTTTCATAATTTCACTTTCTTTTTCAAATGTGTTCACAAGTAATTAAAAAAAGTTGGAAACAAGTATTTAATCTTTCGTTCTTAATTCACTTTCACACCTTAAATATAATTTTTAAATATTTTTTTTATTACTCATACTTTTAAGTTCTTTATCAATGCTTAATGTTCTCAGCTTAACTTAAACATGAATCAAATAATAAGAGATTACGCTTTGCGTAGATCCGTTAGCTTTTCTCTCTCTCTCGATGAGAGTATGCGTGACGTAAGCATAGACGTTTTTGTTTTATTTTTAAAGTAAAGGAGTATATTTTACACTAAAATATTAAATAAAATGATCAATAATTCATTATTATAAAAATACAATAAAAATAATAAAATTGAGGTGTACGGCTATAAAATGTATAATAACAAAACTGTGCAATAATTTTTTTTTATTAACTTATTAAGGCACAGCATTAACATATACACAACATTTACTTTTATTTCTAAAAAATTTTGAGTAATAAAAATACTTTAAAAAATTAATTGTTTTTACTTAACCAGGAGGACTTTCGAAAAAAAAAAAAAATAAAAAATTTTTTAATTTGAAATTAGTGTTTATCCAAGAGTGAGGTCTAGAGCGGGTAACATAATGATGTGTGGGTGTTTAGTAATAGATGGAGTAGGCAAATGCGTTAAGTTTTCGGAATGACTGGACGTCAATATAGTAGACGTCGATATTTTGCATTAAGGTTTCTATAAAATTTTAGAAATTTGGGTCAAAATTGCTTCGCACATCATCTTCAAAACTTGCACTCAGAGTTACGGATCCAAAGTACTTGACTGGGCTCCCCAATTTTCGGATATAAACTTAATAGAAAATTTACAGTGCAATTTCAATTGCATTGTGGAGACATCTGCAAAATCGTAGTGATTATGAACGAAGGTCATATAAAAAAAAATATACAATCATGTGTGTTAAAGTCAAAGCCTTTTTTTGAATTTTTTAGTATCGGGTCCGCCATCGAACGTTTTTTTTTTTTAACTAGGGCTTATTTCGTGAATGGTAACACTTAGCTCATGTCTGATTTGACATATAATTAGTCTTATCCTTCCGCTGAACGAATACGGTTGTGTATACGTTTGAACAACGCTGGGAAATATTGCGACATTACTTTGAAAATCATGGTAATGTTGCAGAATGTGTGCGATGTGTGCAGATGAAGCTCATTTTGATCTTGGCTTGTATATAAACAAGCAAAATTGTCGCATTTGAGACACAGAAAACCCGCACGCATACATTGAAAAGCCGATACACCCAAGACGAGTCACTGTTTGGTGCGGATTTTGGTCCAGAGGGGCCATTTTTCTTCGAAAATGAGCAAGAAGTGGCCATTACAGTCAATGGCGATCGTTATCGGTCCATGTTGAACAAATTTATGTTCACAAAAATTGAAGAGGAGGATATTAGCAACATTTGTTTTCAACAGGACGACGCTACGTGCCACACAGCCGAAGCTACACTCGATGTTTTGCGCCGAGGCAGCCATTTGAATGAAATTATTTTCCATTATTAACCGGAAGGATTGTACTTTCAAATAAAAAAAAATTTTAGAAAATATTCAGTAGTTTTTTGTTATAGCATTTTCAAAAAAAAAAAAAATTATTTGGCGGACCCTTTATTTTCCGAAAAATTTAGCACTTTTTGAAAATACCCTTTAGGACAACTTACTTTAATAACAAATTATAATAACAAAAGTATACCGACAAAGTTTGTTGACATAATATATATTTAATTTTAATTAGGTTTAATCAAATAAAACCTAAAATGATTTTGAAGTGTATTTATTTTAAATTTTACGCACTAAAAATGTCTTCTAAGATATTTCAAATATGTTTATTTGGGTATAATAATTTTATTTTATTAAATATTAACCAAATTAACAATTTTAAATAAACTTTTTATATATTACATATGAAAAAATAAACGTAACATTCTTAATTTTATAATACAGGCAATTTTATTCTATTATGACATACATGCGCAGTAGAAAATTATTTTGAAAAGCTGCCGGCGTCATCTTTGTTTATTGCTTCATGTAACTGAAAGATTATTTATAACCATTAATCAAGCATCTTTTTGCGTCTTAATTTTAAAGTAAAAGATCCTTAAATTATGTAAATACTTTGTATATAGGCTCTCTTAATGCGCTTTTAGTTGAAAAAAATACAGGTTTTTTCTTTTTCCCTTCTTTAATGTGTAAGTAATATGGAAATATACCCTATTTCTCCCCTATAATACAAGGCTCCAATTGTATTCTCTGACTAACAATATATTACAAATAAAAATTAAAACAAATAGAGCGAAGAGTATAATAGTTTACAATGTAAGCTTTACACAACGGTACAATTTTTAAATATTTCAAAAGTTGAAATTTTAAAAGTAAAGGGAAGGATACCAATTATAGTTTTTATATGTTTAAAATATTATTGAATTTCTGATAGTGCATGCTTTATGAAGTGAAAAATTAAATATATGAAAATGAGACATTACAAATCATGGGAGCTAATGACGCCAGATGGCAACTTCACTGAGAGTAGCAACGAAACTTTGGAACTGATAGTGAATACACACTTTCATGGTTGTAGGGAGGACGAAAACGAGATCTCGGAATCTGCGTTTCTCGCGGCTTCTCGTACCCGAACGAACAACCTAGTTTGCGCCATTGTGGCCAAGGTGTCTTCTTTTAAGCCCTATAAAAAACGCGACCGTATAGAATTTTTTCTGTATTACTCTAGTGGTCAATATCGGTGATTATGCCAAGGCTGATCAGATTTTTTAGTTTAACAATGTGAATATATCCCCTATAGTCGATGTTCTGTATGAATTGGCTGTTGACTGGAGGATACCGATTTGAACAGGAAACATGCTTAGGCACAGATCCATTACCACCAGTTTGGGTATAGGCAGAATAAGGAAGGAACACCGCAGGGTGATTTATTTTCACAACTTCTGTGGAATCTGGCTATAAATAGAATCCTTTTCAGGCTCAGTAGCATGGGAACCTGACCGGCACGCCGCAATCAGTGCTCAGGGAGTGGCCGTCTCGCTAAACAAAGCACACTTGAGCACGCATAGCGGCTGATGTGATACCATATGACGCGTTATCCCCGTTTTATTCACCAGAGTCCTGGTGATCAAACAGAGCACCGCACAGAAGAACTTCCCTAGATTAGATGGGAAACCAGCTCGACAGTCTAATGAATCTGACTATTGACCTGATGTCAAGGATCGATAGGTCCGATAAGTCATCATGAAAGGGGGAGCCCGGTGTGAGAAATCTCATCTGTGTGAGAGACGGACACTGGCAGATAAAGTGGACTATATGCTCTCCTCCTCAGCCATTCCACAGCCACAAAAACGTCAATTGCAGATAAGCGCAGCCTTTGCTTTTAACTCTCACGTGATTAAATCGAAATGTCTCCTCAGCTGCATTCGCTCACCAGCTGCTGGAACGGAATAATTTCGAACTGATATGGGTTAAAAGTCAAGTGGACATCCGAGAGAATGAAATTGCTGATGAATGTGCAGTAGGGGGTCCCCTCTGGTTCTCGTGCAGAAGGACGTGCATGCCCCTCTGTGTGCGTTGTCGAGCTTGGTAGACAGATAGGCACAAAGCAAAATGGAACACAGGTGGGCCAATATCACCACTTGTAGAATACCTATAATGCTTTGACCATCACTTTCTACGGAATGGACTCTAAGGCTCTTCTTAGATTTGGAAGGGGGTCGATCGAGCTTTTTTCTGGGATAATTACCGGGCACTATATGATAAGTCGCATGTCAGATACCATGGGATGCCCAAGTCATGGCTACTGTAGGAGCTATTAGGATGAGGAGGAAAAGGAATAGGTACAATACCTTCTCTGTGACTGCTCTTTCATAGTATATTTTTATATTTTCTTAAAAGCAGGATTGTTACAATTTTGGCGGGACAAAGAAAACAAATGAAATTTTTATTCTAAGGAATGTTTTATTAAAAGTAAAAAATATATCAACAAAAGTAAGGTATTTATTTTAAAAGCAATCACATAAGTCGATTTAATTCATATTAATTATATAGGTTGCAGCACTCGCCTGAGTTAGTCAGTCATAATTCAACAGTCGTGTGGAACGTAAGGAGTCGTTAAAAAAATTATTTGTGTATTAAGTGTTGAGTAGTTTAGTGTAAAGTGGACAATAAAAACTGGGTGTGTTGCAATGCCAGTTTAGCGAATGCGAAAGTGAATAGTAAATTCAAATTTTTGCGAATGCGAAAACTAATACTTTTAAAACATAAAGTTATAAGAAAATATATTTTTTAGTTTTATCTTATGATATTCAAATAACGTGTAAGTTTTTAACTGTTTGTTTATTAAAGGCGTTAAATGAATATCGGCCATTTACTTTTTAGAGTATATATTACGGCAACGTTAGCCGCGGCTAAGCCGTAGGAGGTCCTACCGTGAGTCCCAATTTTAACATACTTTTTCTAGCTTTTCGGTCGGTATCAGAGATCAGCAATGAATACTGAAAACATGAGTATACTCGAATCATAATTCATTCTTTCTTATACTCATATTCATTGATACTCGTTTCAATGGCTGCTCATAGGCATTAATACTCTAAAGCAGTGCCCGTCAAAACCGCTACGTGGCGTAAACTGATTCTCTTTCTCTCATACCTACATATATGTTCTTACAAGCTTTGCCACATGTGCAGATTTATCTGTATTTTGTAGCACTGCGCAGTTTTAAGTTTTTTGTTTAAAAAATCAGTTTTTCTGTTACTTGTGCAGATTGTTTTTATTATTTTAGTTTTTTACTTTCTATTTTATTATTTTAATTACAATTTCTAAACTGAGAATTTCGCCCCATTTGCTTCACATAACTGTGGTGAGGTTTACACGTACATTTTTAATGCGACAATGTATTTATTCCTTTTATTGACCACTGATTATAAAGAAAGAGATAATTCACATAGTGTGTGATACTCGCACTTATATCTAAGAATATTTAGTTTTCTGTTTTGGCAAAAGATCAGTGAGATCACATTACATCTATATATTTATATAAAAAAGGACTATAATCCGTTGTAATTGATGTTCTCTGAAATGAGCCAACCGGATTATTAATTATTTTGTAAGCTCTTAAACGAAAGGTGAAGTCAATACCAAGGTTTTTATGTATGCATATACGGTTTTCGTATGTCCAGTGGTTCGCGAGTTATTGACATTAGAGTGAACCCCTTTATATTGCATAGGTTTTACTCGAAAATGAAAATGTTTGTCTTTTTATATCTCGAGAACTAGTAAACCAATTAACAAACCAATACATGCGTTGGAAAGGTGTACTTGTACTAATGGTTTGTTCAACTGGGCGATGCCACGCCCACATAATATATATGTATATATATGTATATATTTTTAAAATGGTAATAGTGAGAGTTTCTTAGTATTGCCCAAATAACTCTGTAGTCAGTACAAATCATCAGTCAAAAATTTTGCTGAATTGAGTAAGTTGGTGTGGCATCTCTCATACAAATTAAATATTGATTTTTGTATATCTTTGGAACGTATATAGTAGAAGGTTCTGAATTTGGTTTAAATAACTTGGCAGTCAATACAAACCATCATTTAAAATAATAAAATATCATTCATTCGTACATACTTACATAATAATATAACCCCTCTGTTCTTTTGCCCAAAAAAAGTGTATATTTCTAAAACGACTACTCAGATTAAAAAAGTCTTAGCCTTTCTTAAAACCAATTTTATTGCGGAATTCCAAATTTTAAGTTTATTCAATAAACTGAACCGATTTTGAGTTACGCGCATACATATATGTTGTGTAACCTCCACCATTTTCGAAATAACCGTATATCTCGAAAAAGGAACTAGTCCAAAAAACGGTTAGCACTACAGGATTCAGCGAACTGTAATTCGGTATAACCGCTGGAGGCCCCTCTTGACGGAAAAACAGTGTTAAATTCGAGCATAGTCATTATATCATATTTTTTATGTACATACCAGGGAGATCGATTATTCGACTTTTTGAAAAACCGTATTTTGTAAGAGTTTAATTTGACAGGGCCTAGAAATTAGTTGGCATATAATCAAGTTTTCCTTGTTGCACAATAACGTCAATCTTATAGGCATATTTAAGGTGGTAAATAATTCCTTGTGTCAAAGAACGTTTCAGCTTAGTAATTAAGGATACTCAATATATCTAGACTTATCGTTTCAATTACGGTACCATCTTACAAAAAGTCGGTGGACCGATTTTAACATGTTAGACAGATTAGGCGATGCCTACTTTTAACTTCGGTAGAGCTTATCGGAGCAGGATATATTCTGCGGATGAGTAAGCTGCTGGATCTGTTCAGCGAGATGACACAATCGCAGTCTATACCGATGGCTCGAAGACAGAAACGGGTACAGTGTCGGGTTTTTATTCTAATGATCTGGACCTCAGGGACTATCTCAGACCACCCGATGCTCACTCGCCCATCTGGAACGATATCGATTGATTGATTGGTTGTCGAATTGATAGGACCCATACCAAGCGGAATCCGAGGACATGAAATTGCTGATGAGTGCGCTACTATAGAGTCCTGTCTGTCCTGTCGTATAGGGGGACGTGTATGCACTCCAATTGCGTTGTCGATTTTGTTGAATAGATGAGCACTGAGCAGGATGGAACACAGTTGGACCAATATCACCACTTGTAGAATATATATAATGCTTTGACCTTCTCTTTCCATGGAAAAAACTAGTTCTTTCTTAGGTTTGGAAGGGGGTTGAATTGGCTTATTTCGGGCATTGTGTGATGGGCTGCATGGGATGCCCTGGTCATGGCTACAGTGGGAGCTGTCATGATAAACATTTAATGCTTTAATGCTTTTTTTTCAAACATTTTAAGCTTTAAGTACTTAACATGTAAAATTTCCCGTCAGGAAATTTTTTATGACTTTAAAAAAAAAATTCTCTGTATTGCGCGAAAAAAATTTATTTCGCAACTAAGTTATGAATAACTCCAAAACTGTTAAAAAAATGTTATTCAGGTGATTTATAGCTTTATGGTTTTTGTAGATATATATTTTTAATTTATTAAGTATGTGCAGTTTTTAACTTGAAAATCTGTTTAAAAAACAAAAAATATGGCAACACTGTTGCTCACACATTGAACAAAAATAATAACAAACAATTAATCTCTTGAAAACACTCACCGATATATTTAATTGAATGTTTTTCGATAAACCCAAATATTTAGTTTGCCAATTTACGTTGTTATACGGTACTACATATAACGTAGAAAGACAATTTAACTCATTTATAATGAACATGTAAACCAGAAATATGCTCATAAAAAAGTGGTTCATGCGCATGATATATGCAGCAAAAATCCAAAAATATGATCTTAAATTTTTAAATATACTCTAAAAACAATAATTTCTTCTTAAATAATAGAAAAAAGGTTTATTCAATAATTCAATATCTTTTAAATATATTTTAAGTAATATTTTAAGTAACAAATTAACAATACAATGGAATAAAAAAATATATATGTGTAAAGGGTCCGCCAAATAATTTTTTTTCTTTTTTTTTTGAAAATGCTACATAAAAATACTACTGAATATTTTCCCAAATTTCTTTTTTTATTTGAAAGTACAATCCTTGCGGTTAATAATGGAAAATAATTTCATTCAAATGGCTGCTTCGGCTGGCCATGCAGTAGCCTACACGATCGGTCCAATTTTTAAGCACATTATCGGTTGTGTGCAGCTGTATTTCACCAATGGCTTCACGAATATTGTCTTTTAAAGCGTCAATTGTCTTTGGCTTGTTGGCGTAACACTTATCTTTGACGGCACCCCACAAATAATAGTCCAACGGTGTCAAATCGCAGCTCCGAGGTGGCCAAACGACATCGGCTGATAATGCGATCTTCAAAAACAGGGCGCAAAACATCGAGTGTAGCTTCGGCAGTGTGACACGTAGCGACGCCCTGTTGAAACCAAATGTTGCTAATATCCTCCTCTTCATTTTTTGTGAACAAAAATTCGTTCAACATGGCCCGATAACGGTCGCCATTGACTGTAACGGCCACTTCTTGCTCATTTTCAAAGAAAAATGGCCCAATTATGCCACTGGACCAAAATCCGCACTAAACAGTGACTCGTCTTGGGTGTATCGGCTTTTCAATGTATGCGTGCGGGTTTTCTGTGCCCCAAATGCGACAATTTTGCTTGTTTACATACCCGAAAAGATTAAAATGAGCTTCATCTGAAAAGATGAATTTTTTGGCAAAATCGGCATCTTCTATAAGTCGATCGTAGGCCCAGATTCCCAGCGTTGTTCAAGCGTATACACAACCATATTCGTTCAGCGGAAAGATAAAACTAATTATCTGTCAAACCAGACATGAGCTAAGTGTTACCATTCACGAAATAAACACTAGTTGAAAAAAAAGTTAGATGGCGGACCCTTTACTTCAATTTCTAAAAAGATCTAAATACTTTAATTAAAATTTTTGGTAATAAAAAGCTGGTTTTACACTATCCCACTGATTATAACGACATGTCAAAAACTCAAATAAACTTAAAAAGTATTATAGTGTGAAAACAGTATGTAATGAAATGTCAACAAATACGGATAGAAATTTGACAGTCGTATGGCTCTCATCATTAGAAACGTTTGTGAGCAATAAGATTTTTAATTTGATCAGAATTGTATTTTCACAGAAAATGAGCAAATGTTTCATTTGTTTTTTTGACAGTCAGACAATTGGATTTTGGTCTTACAAAATTCGTTTTTTGGTGTTACAAAATCCAATGAAAATCTTAAGACTTGTAAAATGGCGTAAAAGCACCTTAAACAACAAAACGTCGACTTAAATTTTTAAAAGTGAAGCGTTGTCTATTACTTTGGGCCAACATTTATACATTATCATTTCAACGCCTACTGATATAATGGGGTCATATTTAAAAGATAAGATTTCTTCAGGATTATACTTTAGAACTTTATTTGAGAAGATGCGCTAAGATATTTTGTTAGATATTGACAAAAAAATTTTGCTATATCAAGTCATTCATTTCTTGGTATAATCTATTTTAGCTCAGTATTAATATTACATTTTGTAGAACAATTTTGTCATCTTGTCAATATTCTGAACCATCTTAAGGCAGGATCACACGATTGGTGCATTACCAATAATTAGTCTATTTTATATGCCAATTGTATTATTACACTATTTATTGACTCATACGGCAACTCACAACATCCTAGTGTTTATTTATCCCAATCAAATGCAACCCAATTGCAATACAATTTTGTGAGAGCTTTAAAGGCAATCAAACACCAATGTAAATGCCAAAAAAAAAAAAAAAAAAAATACCAATATATATTGTATTCTTGTGTCACCAATCTCTATTTTTAATTGACTACTTTCTGAAAAAACACGTACGGTATTTAACGGTATTTAAATTATCATCCCTTAAAATATGCATTTTTTAATTATTTATCACTTGATCAACAAAAGATGGTATTAACTCAAAATTTTATAAATTTCACTTTTCGCAAGAAATCAACTAACAGCACCAATATATATTGTAAAAATTTCAACGTATTTCGATTACTCTTTCATATCGAAAACCAAATTTGAGACCATTTTCGTGATTGTGTAGTGGCAACCTTTATATCACCAAAAAGATATTTTGAGTTAATACAAAAGTAGAAATATTTTTTTGCTTACTATGATGTATTCGGATTTTCAATTTCTTTTAAAATGCAACTACAAACTGTTTTTCACCTCTACTGAAAATTTTAAAATTTCGAGTTATTACCCTTTTGTTGATCAAGTGCGATATGTTAATTACATTACAAATTTTTACCATGTCTTTATTTTATTGTTTTGACTTTTTTTTCAACCGGACACACGATAATCAAAGCTGATGCAATTTGTATTTTTAAGAGAACAAATCATTTTTACTTTAGAGGATTAAATATAATATGTAATTATATTTTAATTTAGATAAATAGTTTAGTGAATTATTTTTTTAATTTATTCTAATGTAAACAAAACAACCAAACTTCAATTTCTAAAAAGATCTAAATACTTTAATTAAAATTTTTGGTAATAAAAAGCTGGTTTTACACTATCCCACTGATTATAACGACATGTCAAAAACTCAAATAAACTTAAAAAGTATTATAGTGTGAAAACAGTATGTAATGAAATGTCAACAAATACGGATAGAAATTTGACAGTCGTATGGCTCTCATCATTAGAAACGTTTGTGAGCAATAAGATTTTTAATTTGATCAGAATTGTATTTTCACAGAAAATGAGCAAATGTTTCATTTGTTTTTTTGACAGTCAGACAATTGGATTTTGGTCTTACAAAATTCGTTTTTTGGTGTTACAAAATCCAATGAAAATCTTAAGACTTGTAAAATGGCGTAAAAGCACCTTAAACAACAAAACGTCGACTTAAATTTTTAAAAGTGAAACGTTGTCTATTACTTTGGGCCAACATTTATACATTATCATTTCAACGCCTACTGATATAATGGGGTCATATTTAAAAGATAAGATTTCTTCAGGATTATACTTTAGAACTTTATTTGAGAAGATGCGCTAAGATATTTTGTTAGATATTGACAAAAAAAATTTGCTATATCAAGTCATTCATTTCTTGGTATAATCTATTTTAGCTCAGTATTAATATTACATTTTGTAGAACAATTTTGTCATCTTGTCAATATTCTGAACCATCTTAAGGCAGGATCACACGATTGGTGCATTACCAATAATTAGTCTATTTTATATGCCAATTGTATTATTACACTATTTATTGACTCATACGGCAACTCACAACATCCTAGTGTTTATTTATCCCAATCAAATGCAACCCAATTGCAATACAATTTTGTGAGAGCTTTAAAGGCAATCAAACACCAATGTAAATGCCAAAAAAAAAAAAAAAAAAAAAAATACTAATATATATTGTATTCTTGTGTCACCAATCTCTATTTTTAATTGACTACTTTCTGAAAAAACACGTACGGTATTTAACGGTATTTAAATTATCATCCCTTAAAATATGCATTTTTTAATTATTTATCACTTGATCAACAAAAGATGGTATTAACTCAAAATTTTATAAATTTCACTTTTCGCAAGAAATCAACTAACAGCACCAATATATATTGTAAAAATTTCAACGTATTTCGATTACTCTTTCATATCGAAAACCAAATTTGAGACCATTTTCGTGATTGTGTAGTGGCAACCTTTATATCACCAAAAAGATATTTTGAGTTAATACAAAAGTAGAAATATTTTTTTGCTTACTATGATGTATTCGGATTTTCAATTTCTTTTAAAATGCAACTACAAACTGTTTTTCACCTCTACTGAAAATTTTAAAATTTCGAGTTATTACCCTTTTGTTGATCAAGTGCGATATGTTAATTACATTACAAATTTTTACCATGTCTTTATTTTATTGTTTTGACTTTTTTTTCAACCGGACACACGATAATCAAAGCTGATGCAATTTGTATTTTTAAGAGAACAAATCATTTTTACTTTAGAGGATTAAATATAATATGTAATTATATTTTAATTTAGATAAATAGTTTAGTGAATTATTTTTTTAATTTATTCTAATGTAAACAAAACAACCAAACTTCAATTTCTAAAAAGATCTAAATACTTTAATTAAAATTTTTGGTAATAAAAAGCTGGTTTTACACTATCCCACTGATTATAACGACATGTCAAAAACTCAAATAAACTTAAAAAGTATTATAGTGTGAAAACAGTATGTAATGAAATGTCAACAAATACGGATAGAAATTTGACAGTCGTATGGCTCTCATCATTAGAAACGTTTGTGAGCAATAAGATTTTTAATTTGATCAGAATTGTATTTTCACAGAAAATGAGCAAATGTTTCATTTGTTTTTTTGACAGTCAGACAATTGGATTTTGGTCTTACAAAATTCGTTTTTTGGTGTTACAAAATCCAATGAAAATCTTAAGACTTGTAAAATGGCGTAAAAGCACCTTAAACAACAAAACGTCGACTTAAATTTTTAAAAGTGAAGCGTTGTCTATTACTTTGGGCCAACATTTATACATTATCATTTCAACGCCTACTGATATAATGGGGTCATATTTAAAAGATAAGATTTCTTCAGGATTATACTTTAGAACTTTATTTGAGAAGATGCGCTAAGATATTTTGTTAGATATTGACAAAAAAAATTTGCTATATCAAGTCATTCATTTCTTGGTATAATCTATTTTAGCTCAGTATTAATATTACATTTTGTAGAACAATTTTGTCATCTTGTCAATATTCTGAACCATCTTAAGGCAGGATCACACGATTGGTGCATTACCAATAATTAGTCTATTTTATATGCCAATTGTATTATTACACTATTTATTGACTCATACGGCAACTCACAACATCCTAGTGTTTATTTATCCCAATCAAATGCAACCCAATTGCAATACAATTTTGTGAGAGCTTTAAAGGCAATCAAACACCAATGTAAATGCCAAAAAAAAAAAAAAAAAAAAAAAAAATACTAATATATATTGTATTCTTGTGTCACCAATCTCTATTTTTAATTGACTACTTTCTGAAAAAACACGTACGGTATTTAACGGTATTTAAATTATCATCCCTTAAAATATGCATTTTTTAATTATTTATCACTTGATCAACAAAAGATGGTATTAACTCAAAATTTTATAAATTTCACTTTTCGCAAGAAATCAACTAACAGCACCAATATATATTGTAAAAATTTCAACGTATTTCGATTACTCTTTCATATCGAAAACCAAATTTGAGACCATTTTCGTGATTGTGTAGTGGCAACCTTTATATCACCAAAAAGATATTTTGAGTTAATACAAAAGTAGAAATATTTTTTTGCTTACTATGATGTATTCGGATTTTCAATTTCTTTTAAAATGCAACTACAAACTGTTTTTCACCTCTACTGAAAATTTTAAAATTTCGAGTTATTACCCTTTTGTTGATCAAGTGCGATATGTTAATTACATTACAAATTTTTACCATGTCTTTATTTTATTGTTTTGACTTTTTTTTCAACCGGACACACGATAATCAAAGCTGATGCAATTTTTATTTTTAAGAGAACAAATCATTTTTACTTTAGAGGATTAAATATAATATGTAATTATATTTTAATTTAGATAAATAGTTTAGTGAATTATTTTTTTAATTTATTCTAATGTAAACAAAACAACCAAACTTCAATTTCTAAAAAGATCTAAATACTTTAATTAAAATTTTTGGTAATAAAAAGCTGGTTTTACACTATCCCACTGATTATAACGACATGTCAAAAACTCAAATAAACTTAAAAAGTATTATAGTGTGAAAACAGTATGTAATGAAATGTCAACAAATACGGATAGAAATTTGACAGTCGTATGGCTCTCATCATTAGAAACGTTTGTGAGCAATAAGATTTTTAATTTGATCAGAATTGTATTTTCACAGAAAATGAGCAAATGTTTCATTTGTTTTTTTGACAGTCAGACAATTGGATTTTGGTCTTACAAAATTCGTTTTTTGGTGTTACAAAATCCAATGAAAATCTTAAGACTTGTAAAATGGCGTAAAAGCACCTTAAACAACAAAACGTCGACTTAAATTTTTAAAAGTGAAGCGTTGTCTATTACTTTGGGCCAACATTTATACATTATCATTTCAACGCCTACTGATATAATGGGGTCATATTTAAAAGATAAGATTTCTTCAGGATTATACTTTAGAACTTTATTTGAGAAGATGCGCTAAGATATTTTGTTAGATATTGACAAAAAAATTTTGCTATATCAAGTCATTCATTTCTTGGTATAATCTATTTTAGCTCAGTATTAATATTACATTTTGTAGAACAATTTTGTCATCTTGTCAATATTCTGAACCATCTTAAGGCAGGATCACACGATTGGTGCATTACCAATAATTAGTCTATTTTATATGCCAATTGTATTATTACACTATTTATTGACTCATACGGCAACTCACAACATCCTAGTGTTTATTTATCCCAATCAAATGCAACCCAATTGCAATACAATTTTGTGAGAGCTTTAAAGGCAATCAAACACCAATGTAAATGCCAAAAAAAAAAAAAAAAAAAAATACCAATATATATTGTATTCTTGTGTCACCAATCTCTATTTTTAATTGACTACTTTCTGAAAAAACACGTACGGTATTTAACGGTATTTAAATTATCATCCCTTAAAATATGCATTTTTTAATTATTTATCACTTGATCAACAAAAGATGGTATTAACTCAAAATTTTATAAATTTCACTTTTCGCAAGAAATCAACTAACAGCACCAATATATATTGTAAAAATTTCAACGTATTTCGATTACTCTTTCATATCGAAAACCAAATTTGAGACCATTTTCGTGATTGTGTAGTGGCAACCTTTATATCACCAAAAAGATATTTTGAGTTAATACAAAAGTAGAAATATTTTTTTGCTTACTATGATGTATTCGGATTTTCAATTTCTTTTAAAATGCAACTACAAACTGTTTTTCACCTCTACTGAAAATTTTAAAATTTCGAGTTATTACCCTTTTGTTGATCAAGTGCGATATGTTAATTACATTACAAATTTTTACCATGTCTTTATTTTATTGTTTTGACTTTTTTTTCAACCGGACACACGATAATCAAAGCTGATGCAATTTTTATTTTTAAGAGAACAAATCATTTTTACTTTAGAGGATTAAATATAATATGTAATTATATTTTAATTTAGATAAATAGTTTAGTGAATTATTTTTTTAATTTATTCTAATGTAAACAAAACAACCGCTGTTTCTCACATTTACCCTATACTAAAACCATCGTTTGGTTGAAAATCGGCAATTTTTTCGATTTAATCGTTTTGCGCTAATTTCCGACAATCAAATTTATTTTAACGTAAGCAATCATGTGACTGCAGAGAGTTTGATTGGAACAATTTCTTTATTGTGCCTCAATTCCGCACAATAAAAATTGTTTAAAATTGATGTATTACAACAATCGGTTTTACTAGAGTGCAAATTTTATTTTGCTTACATTTCAATAAACTTAAAAAAATAATTCACTAAAATATTCATCTAAATTGGAATATAATTACAAATTATATTTAATCCTCTAAAGTATATTTAATTTGTCCCCAAAAAACTTAATAAAAAAAGAAAAAATAATGAAAAAAAATGTAGAAGTTTGTGATGAAATTTACCCATAAATATATAAAAAATGCATATTTTAAGGGATGACAATTTAAATACCGTAAAAACACGTGTTTTTCAGGAAGACATTAATTAAAAATAAAAACTGGTTAGGATTCTCTTCTTCAATTTCCGCACAAGAATACAATAAATGCCTTTAAAGCAGATTCCCGTTAAGAGCAGCTCTTCTTTTCTGTTTTCGCACGTACGTGCTCAATGTTTTAAACAGTGTGACCGGATTTTAAAATGGCATAAAGCTAAATCGCGTTCAAAAAAAGCTAAAAAATTTCGTTTTCGGCTAAAAAATATAAGCTAAAATCTTAAATCGTTTTTTAACATATATTTTTCCGAAATTTTCAAAACAGAAGTACATCCAGCTAACGAAATAGGTTATGTTGTTTTTCAAAATTGAACCTGGGGAAAACGGGCCACGGGTCACTTAATATTCAAAATTTATCAAAATTACGCGTAAAGGACTGAACCGATTTTGTTGAAATTAAAATTACAAATACATAGATCCAACTTACAAAAATGCAGTAGCGGATGGTTTTTTATTTTTTATTAGACATCGCAGACGTCTAAACTAGTGAGGCGTTTCGTCCGAAATGACACGTAATTTTTCCTTTAAAAACAGTTGATTATTGCCAACAGTCATAATCTACATTAAACGTCTTTGCATTTTCTTTATAAAAACAATAGGTGGCCCAAAAACTGAGAGGATCGGGTTAAAGGGGAATGTTAACGAGGTTATAATATATGTATATAAATTCTCGTGCAACTCAGAATGAGTAAAGGTAGTTTTAAATAAGGTTGTAGAAAACATTTTTGGTAAATCTTGATCTTATTTAGTCAATTTTATTATTAGCCATTGGCTAATATTTTATCTTATATATATGAGAGTTGTGCAGAACCTGCAAAAAGTAGAATCCGGTCTCATGGCACGAGTCGAAAGTTGCCAGCCAATTTTCGACGAATGAAAAATGTTCATTAGCATTGTAATACTCTAACCTTTATTAAGATTTCTTTTGTTTAATTTAATCATTTTTTTCCTTTTTTCATCCCACGTACTGATTCTCTTAAAAAATAATAAATTTTTACACTAGCGATTTAAAAAACGCCATTGACCAGATATGTAAATTGAAATTCAATTTTTTAAACAAGTGCTCTATTTGCACAATCGAATTACGATGTTATTTTTCGATCGTATTTTTGTTCTATTTATGGAAAAAAATGTGTAAGAATAGTAAACACAACACAGGTGATTAAGTTCACAATAACAAAGAAACAAAACGAGAAAAAAAGTAAATTTCGTAACTAAGGTAGTACACATTTTGTGGCATTAAAAGAAACAAATCTATAATCAAATTAATTCCTTTTTTTATTTACTTATGGCAGTTTCTTTTCTGACAAAAAATGTTCCACTTCTTTACGTTGTCACTACACGTCATTTAAAATTAAGAAGTATTAAGGATTTTTAAAAGGCAATATTTCCAGAGATAAACACAAAACCCTTTCTTTGTACAAATTTTTTTTTAAATTAAACAAAAAAAAGAAATGGCAACAAAAAGCAACATTTTCGACCTTTCTGTCAAACTTATATGAAAAAGAATATGATTTTATTTATTATTTTGTAAAATAATATTGTTTATGTGATGCTACAATTTTATTGTTTTTCGATGTCAGACCTTATAATGTTTGTATTATTTTTGCTTAATTGTCCTTTTTTGTTGAAATGTTAGAAAATGCTAAAAAAAGCTAAATGAATTTTTGAAAAAAAAAAAATAAAAAAGCTAAAAGCTAAATGAAAAATTTCGAAGCTAAATCGAACATAAAAAAGGTAAATTTAGCTTAAAAAAGCTAATATGGTAACACTGGTTTTAAAGCATGTCCGGCAAACTAATATTAATGCATTTTGTAAATGTGGAGTAATTCGAGAGCCTTCACTCAGGCGATTTTGCACTGTATTTTTCCATTTGTTTTCTTTTTAGTTCTCTTTGTTTATTTCTTGCTTATTTCTTGCCTATGCGTGTGAGTACGTATGTGTGAAAACAGAAGAGTAGAGCTGCTCTTTGCGGGAATCTGCTTTAAAGCTTTCAGACGCTTATCGCACTAGGGTTGCATTTGATTGGCATAAATAATCACTATGTTGTTGTGAGTTGCCGTAAAAGACAATAAATTGTGTAATCACACGATTGGCATATAAAATAGACTAATTACACTATACAACAAATGGAAAAAAAGCTTTTGACCATGTATAACCAGTACATTTTTTTGATGCGCTATGGTTGCCTAACATCAAAAATCATCAGCATTTCAAATTTTATGGAAAAAGTTTCTTTTAGAATTTTTTTTTATTAATGTGAGATTTTTGAAGAGGCTGCTTCGAACATAACATAACTTTGAAATGACTTAGTCGATTTCGTTAGGCCATATACTAAAAAATTCCCAATTATACCGGCTTTAAGTCATTCCATTATTTGATACAACCAATATTTTTGGAGATATTGAGAAACAAATTATAAATTTTATTTTATTTATTCATTTATTATTTTTGTAAATATGATATTTTTTATTTCTAAAAATTCACAACAAATAGAAAGCGGCAAATATTTGCTAGTTTTACTATTTATTCATAAAGTGGGTTATACGTAATTGTTAAATACATATTTTATTCCCAATAAAGTGAAAGTACCTAGTTTTGGAAATCTTGTATAAAAAATGCATACGCTTTGCTTAAATTATTCCAAATTCAATTAATTCTTTAAAAATAATAATGAGTTTGTCTCTTTTCTTTCTGATGAAATATAACAAAGGTAATTTGCACTTAATTTTTCCCAATAGTGTATACTGAATATGTTTGACAGATATCATTGCCAACACACAAAAAATAATTAAGACTCGTTTACAATAAATGCTCCCTATGGAGGCATTTGTATCTTGATGCTTACTTCATACCGCTACACCCTATATAAATCATAAAATAATGTTATTAAATATTCTCATAATATTTTTTTTTACTTATATTTAAAACGAACTTTAATAAACCACTTTTGCCATAAGCCATTATTCCATCGGTATAGAACTTTGAAGCGAAAAACAGATTCAATTGCGTTCTGGAGGCTTCTATGGAATTTAAATTTATATCATTAAGAGAGTCCTGCAGACACCAAAGCAAACTGAAGGCATGATCCACTACGTTACATTGTTCACGATGTTAATTGTGCGTCACACCTTAATGTCAATTTGTTTGCCCAACTTAATTTGACATTTCCTTGTTTCAGTGTTTGACAAATTCAAAGCAGTTTTCTCCTTATCCTTATCTGCGATCTCTACCTGCCAATAGCCGCTTTGTAGATCCAATGTAGAGAATCACTTTGTTCCAGCTAGCGTGTCGAGCGTATCGTCACTTCTTGGTAGCGGGAGTCTAGGCAGAATCTTGTACTACCATCTTTCTTTATGACTAAGACTACAGGTGAGCTCCACGGACTCGATGATGGTTCAATTACACCGCTCTTCTCCATTTCAGTGACCAGTTCCTTAACCTCGTTACGCTTCGCCAAACGTATACTTCTGGGTGCCTGTTTTATCGGTCTCACTTTGCCAGTCTTTATTACATGTTTGTCTATAGCTGTTCTGCCTTGATTTTTATTTTTCGCGACGATTACGCAGGCGTACTTCTTTAGCAACTTTTTGGCTTTATTTCTTTCTGAAGCTAGACTAGCTACCCATTTCTTTACATTTTCATCAAATACCTGTTGGTGCTTGGCTAATATATGGGAAGGTTCAGGCAATCGTTCGCTGTATATTACCGTTTCTACCCTGAGCACATTGGCCTACCACGGAGTTTTTGTAAATTAATTTTTTCTTTTAATATTCTGGTGTGCACTTGATGCTGGTATACCACGTCAAGAGGTATATCTACATTACGCCAACTCATTATCTGTTGCCCCATATTCAAATTGATGCCATGAACTGTCATAAAGTCAGCACCAATGATGACCTCGTCTACAATATCGGCGACAATAAAAATATGGCTTACGGTAATGTTCGACGTAGTCACCTTCACCTCAATATTTCCGTAGAAGGTGGCAGACTCAGCTGTTCGTAGTCTGATATTATTGAGTACCTCACACTTTCCCTTCACTATATCGGGTCTGATTATAGACTGTGTTGCACCGGCGTCTATTGTGATGGTGTATTGTCTGCCATTAATGTACCCGCACGCAGTAAGGTTGCTGTTATTTTTCTACATCACTGATATAGAGATTGTGGGGCCCTCGCTTGTGGGAGCTAGTCTTGCCCCTCAGTGCTAGCTCGTTTTAGTTTAACGGGGATTCTTCTGTTGTTTGATGGTAGCTTTCGCGTTTATTATTTCTCGGTGGTGAAACTGAAAGTGGAAGTGGCCACTCTTTCTACAGTTAAAACATTACAATTTTGATTTCTGCTCAGCTAGGAGCCGCTTTACCAACTCCTCCATTTTGATGATCTCATCTCTCTCTGCCTCAACTTCTAGATAACGTATCTTGTGTAATTGTGGCTTTGATATCGTGCGAGCTGTCTCCCGAGCCTGTGCGAACGACACAGTATCTGCAAAGGTCATCTTTTGTGCTGCACATACAGCTAGTTTAACATCAGGGTCTCGTAAGCCGTTGACGAAGACTTCTGTCTCCAGATGACCTACAAGTGGGTGGTTTTCCCCTGGATTGGTTAGCTGCACCAAACTTCCATTGCAAAGGCTTGCAATAATTCATTAGCCTTCTGTGTTCGGCACCTTAACTCCATGCGGTACAAATCGCGTTTGTGCTCTTCACCAAATTTACACTGTAGCGCCACCATTAAGTCATTGTAATTGTTTCTACAACTGGCTGGCATGCTTTCTAAAATTACTGCTGCAGCACCTTTTAACGCCAAAATTAATTCTAGAGCCTTGTCTTGATCGTCCCATCCATTTCTGTTGGCAACTGTCTCGAATTGGAATTTAAATAAGGATAGAGGTGTGCTACCATCAAAGCAAGGGTTCTTATTCTGCTAGAAATCTCTGGTATAATACGCACTGGTTTGGGTTGCTGGCACTGTGGACTATTGATTTTCTCTTCTATTACATTAAATTTTTCGTCAACAGTCTTTTCTAGATTTGTCACTTTTGCGTCGACGTCATCAACCATTTTGCTTACCGCCTCATATATTTCTTGCAGCTTCTCTGTTGTTGCACTCGACGCTTCTTCAAATTTCTTTTCAATTTTTGCCAGAAAATTCTCATTATCAGCTTTAGAAATTTCTTGTGCACTTGCCAGAGCATTAATTTTTTTTATAAGCTTTTCATTATCAACTTTAGAAGATTCTTTTACCTGCGCCAACAGCTTTTCATTATCAGCTTTAGAAGATTCTTTTACCTTCGCCAACAGCTTTTCATTATCAGCTTTAGAAGATTCTTTTACCTGCGTCAACAGTTCTTCATTATCAGATTTAGAAGCTTCTCGTACCTCAGCCAAAAGCATTTTGGTTTGTAGTTGCATTTTTTCCATCATAGCGGCAAGCAGTGCATTGGTATCCGTATTACTTTTAGCTGAAATGTCACTCACCTCAGGCTCTTCCTCATCATCAAATACGTATCAACGTTAATGCCCCGACGTTGATAATCCTCATACAATCGCTTTTGCGATTCGGTCTTGGTCCCAGTTGACGGCAACTCCAATTTTGCCAACTCACGCCTAAGACGATCCACATTAAGTTCTCTGAACTTCATTCCTTGTGTTTTTCCTTTAAATTTTATTTTAAGGACTACAATCCCACTTCTGACACCAATTGTTACATTTTTACCTTCTTAAAAACGTGTATTTATGAGTTCGTAGATTGTAGTTAAAATAAAGTAAATCTTGTGTTTAGTTTTTAATTAAAAGTTCTTTATTTACACAGTTTTGTGCACCACTGCTTGTACCCTTTTTACAAGCAATAACAATTTTTATTCTTAATTACTCTTCCTGTTTACAACCTTGTAAGCAACAACAATTACTCGACAGATCTTTGTACTTAAGGATCTCTCAGCCCGATCGTAGTTGTAACTTAGGTTCGATCACAACCTCTTCAACCAGAGCTTAACCACACTAAACTCTCTTAACACTTAGTTCAAACCAACAGCATGTTCGCTGAGTTTATAACACATAAATTGCACTCGCTGAGTTTACGACACATACATATGTAAATTGATTCTTGCTCGCATCGATGAGCTTTTAATATAGCTTAGTAAATAGCACATCGAAAGCTCTCGGAACTCTCGATATTTCAGGTAAATTCCATTTCTTTCTCTTACTTTCTATTTAGTTCTTATGTAACCATCTGAATGTAAACATCTACTTCTTTCAGCTCTTACTATTTGTTGTTGTTTGTTATTGTCTGTTACTTGTTTTCATTGCTGCTTAATTATTGGTGTTGCCGTGTTATTTTTATTTACTTTATCTCTGCTAATGTTTATTGTTGTAGATTTGGTTATTTGTAAGCAGCACGTTTGCAGCTTTTGTTTATTTATTTATTTTATCGATGCGATAAACGCTGGGGTGCCCAACCTTATTTCCGTAACAATACTAAAAATCATAAAATCGTATTTTGCTTAAAAAAACGTCAAAAATCTGATAAAATCATCATGCTGGCAATGCTGTATGTACATGTAATTTTAATATGCATGCTACGACCATTTCGATATCTAGAATACTCCTCCCAAGGCACATTTATGAAGGTGGAGTTTTTATGTAATGCAGCGAATCTTAATTGCCTATTTAGTTTGCACTTATCCTATTTTTACATGATTTTTTGCACGGTATCATTTCGCACACTAAATCATGGACAGTCACACCTCAAAATTTATCAAAATCACTTTTTTTCCATAAATCAATTCACAGACCAAATTTCTAACGACCACGAATATTTTGTCTTCATCACTATTTCCCTCACATGCATGAGAAAATACTGATATGTCTGTTTTAATGTTACTTGTGATGCTTGTACATTATCAACTAAAGAGTACTATTTTTAGTTGTGACGGTGAAATTATAGGTAATTGAGTAGTTTTCCTTCACATAAATAGTATTATTTCTAGTTGTGACGATATATATGAAAAAAGTGTTAAGTTCATGAAGACATATTTCTAGTTAAAGACTCACAATTTGATACAATACCCACTACTCAATGGAAAAAAATCAACTAAGCAGTTACAACTCGAAATTAATTAATTAATTTACTCCAATGTGGAACTCAATTTGACTATATATTTAATAACAAAACCGTTATTAGAAACAGTTTTTTACCTCTCCTGAACATTTAGAAATTTTGAATTGTGACTGTACAGATTTAGTGTGCGATTTGGAACATAAATACAATGTACAAACAGGTTCAGGTGTATTTTTCTACAAATGTCAAAATGTTTTTATTTTCTAACTAGTCCTATTATTAGACCACATTTTCGATATCATGTGGAATATATCTGAAGTGTAAAAACTGTATTAGGTACATTATTCATTAATAGTATGTTTTATATTAATTCTTTTAACCTTCATATTTCACAAAAAAGCAACAAATATATGTTGTTTTTGTTAAAAAATCATTTCTTGTACAGGCAACACTACCTTGTTCAATATAGCTTGGCACCTCCTTTTTATTTCTATTTCAAAAATACACTTTTTCATGTCAAACTGCAATATTCAATATTTTCAACTACAGACATTCGGTTTCCTTACTTGGTATTAAAATTAGAAAATAAAAATTTTTGATATTATATTTGCTTAAAATGGTATTTTCGGGAAAATGGTAAATCTTTATAATCATTGTACAGGTTTTTTAGCACCATCTTGGTATGACAGTTTAAAGATTTTCTAAATTATGTTTGATATAAAAATTATTTTTTTGCTAGTTCATCTAGCTGTACAGAATATTTAAGTCATCGCTGCCAAAGAAGTTGCAATAACACCGGTTGCGATGATCAGTGTTATTTCATTAATGATCATACTTATGCAATTCTAAAGAAAATCTGCCGTAAAGTTCTTAGGGATTACAATCGAGCACAATGTCGTGAAACTTATACGATTTTTGATGGTGGCAACAGTTGTAATCAGCATTCCAAAAGTCAAGGTAAATAATTTGTATATTAACATGCTAAAATATTTTATACTTCTATTTTATAAGGTGACGGCGACCACAATGATTCAGACAGAATATATGGAAAAAAGGGTACTGGTAGAAAAGGAAATTTATTAGATGGCAATGAATACGCAGGGAGTCAAAATGACCGTAAGAACAGAAAGAGTAAGAGCAGTAAAGATGATGATGATGACCGTAAGAACAGAAAGGGTAAGAGCAGTAGAGATGATGATGATGACCGTAAGAACAGAAAGGGTAGGAACAGTAAAGATGATGATGACCGTAAGAACAGAAAGAGTAAGAGCAGTAGAGATGATGATAATGACCGTAAGAATAGAAAAAGTATGAGCAGTAAAGATGATGATGACCGTAAGAACAGAAAGGGTAAGAGCAGTAGAGATGATGATGATGACGTTAAAAAGAGAAAGGGTAAGAGCAGTAAAGATGATGATGATGACGGTAAGAAGAGCAAGATTAAGAGCAGTAAAGATGATGATGGTGACGGTAAGAAGAGCAAGGGTAAGAGCAGTAAAGATGATGATGATGACCGTAAGAACAAAAAGGCTAAGAGCAGTAAAGATGATTATGATGACGGTAGGAAGAGCAAGGGTAAGAGCAGTAAAGATGATGATGATGACCGTAAGAACAAAAAGGGTAAGAGCAGTAGAGATGATGATGATGACGGTAAGAAGAGCAAGGGTAAGAGCAGTAAAGATGATGATGATGACCGTAAGAACAAAAAGGATAAGAGCAGTAGAGATGATGATGATGAAGTCAAGAAAAAGAAGGGTAAACAAAAAGATGGTGATGAAGAAAGTATAGATGACAAAACAGGAAGTGGAAGAAAAAAAGGTAAACAAAAGCAAGGTGATGCAGAAGATGATATCGATGGAGCAAAATTAGGAAAGCAGAAAAAGAAAATTAAGAATGTTAATGGTGATGATGATAACTTAGATAGCACTTCTAAAAAAAAAAAAATTAGAAATTCAAAAGGTAATAAAAATGATCATAACGATGAAAATAAAAAAAGTAGGAAAAAAGGAAAACGAATGTCGAGAGAGAAAGGATCACAAGATCGTTTGAAAAAACTTCGATATGAATTGCTCGTAATGGAAAATAAAAAGAAGAATTTTTCTCGAGCTGATGAAATTAAATTTTGTGATTATTTACGTGCATTAATGGAACAGAAAGAAGCATGGTATGTAAAAACTGTTATTTATAATTCACATAAAAATTGTGTTTTTTTTTTTTTAATTGAAACTTATAGCCAAAAATTTTGTCGTACCAGTTTGGATGAGTGTATCCCAATATGTAAACATCAAATTTGTGATCCGTGTTGTTATCCTTTTCCTCCGAAATATTGTTTACCACTGTCATCATATTATAGGCAGTATTGTGAAATCGGTTAAAATAGAAGTCTATTGCAATTTAAAATTATCTGTTTTTTTTTGTGAGTTTGTCTAAGTTTTGTATCGAATAAATGGAACAATATTTTTCTAGATAACAATTTAATATCCCTACCGTGCATAAGTCTGTATGTGGTTATATACAGACATATGCATGTATGGATATATAAAAAATAAAGGAAATTTGTTTGCATCTTCCGAAACAAGTAAGTTTATAATAACGTGTGATTTTTCGACCATTTGTGTTTTGAAAATTAAAAAACACAGAAAATTGGTAAAATAAATGAAATAACTATTTGGAGCGAGCGTCTTTCAAGAAGTACGGTCTAAAGATGTTGCAGGCATACAAAACGCGCCAAACAGTGCATCTTTCAGGCTACATTTGTTGCTCTTAGCACCAAAGTCGGCAATTCTGTTCGTTGACGTACCACTTAAGCCTAAAATGATCTCAATAAATGAAAATTAACGTAAACACATTTCTCACATAGCACAAATTTTGATCATAAAATTCAATGATTTGCAAGCGTTGTTCGTTTCTTAGTCTATTCGTGGTGAAATGGCAAAACTTACTGAGCCTTTTTGGCAATGCCACGTCCCGAATTTTTTTAAACTGAAAAGCCAAATAGGCAAAATAGTGCTTCGAGTAAACTTTCTCTTTTGCCCTCACTCATACAGATTCACATTGGTTATGAGCAGCGTTGCCGTTGTGACACTTAAGTATCACTTGTGACCTTTTTTCATGTCAATGACACATTTTAGGATCTTTTTTTAATGTATCCATTTTTGAAAATGACTAAAGGTCCAAAATTCCTCACTACAATTCTCAGTACACTTATGTAGCTTTAATATGTATGGTTTATATATAACATGCATGAGTTTTTTGAACATATACGAGTATATAAAAATTGCATTCAATATTATTATTACAACAACTGACTTTTATGCAACTGTCACATTCAATGCATACCTATTTTTTCATATAAAGATTGAGAATTGTGTAAAATGAACTGATGATCAACTGCGTTTATGCCCTGATTTATGTATGTGTTTCGGCTTAAGTTCTGACAGTGAGAAGTGTTTGCATATTATTTTAGTAGATTTCCAGTTAATTTTGTAGTTTCAAGTATTACATTCCCAAATATCTAATTATATTAACTTATGTATAAAAATATATCTGTTCGTTTGTGGTTAAATCAAAAAGAATAGATGAGCAGCAGGCCTAATCAAGCAATATGGAAAACCATAAGAACATATACATATATTCGCGGTTATTAAAATCTTATGTTGAAGAATTTTGGAGTAAAGTTTTTTTGAGCAATAAAAGTAGGAGTATTATATCTAAGTGTGACGAAAACAAAAAGTTAAACAAAAATTTGAAGTTTCGACATCAAAACTTGACTTGACGTCTTCATTCTACTTATTAGTCACCTGACATAAGTCCTACAAACAATATATTTGATAAATTGGATAACCTAGTACAAAAAAACCTGACCCTATTTCACGTTAAACTACACTTTTTGCCCATTTTTTTTCTCTAATACCCTTTTTATGACACCCTTTGGAAATTTTCAACGGCAACACTGGTTATGGGAAAGTTGATACGATCGTCCTCTTTTGATACCATTAAACTTAAAAAATACCGTAGTACTCCCCTAAAACATTTGATACTCTCAAAAATATTACCCTATGTTTTAATTTTTTACATTATTTTTATTTATTTATTCTTAGTATAACTCAAGTGTAACTGTGCTACAGTGTTACTGTGTTACAGAAAAAAATGAATTGAAATGTCTAAAAAGTGATACAGTATTCCCTCGATTTACGTCACCTCGATTTACGTTGTTTCGATTAACGTCGTCAAAAATTTTGTTCCTTTCAACTTCGATTTGCGTCGTCATTCGATTTACGTCGCCTCTATTGTTTATAAATGAAATCAGGGGAATTCCCTTTTTTATAAATTTTAAAATTTGTGTGTAACTATTTGAATAACGTAAAGATAAAGTTTTAAGAATAAAACAATATTTAATTAAATTGACTATGAGTTCAAAAATAAAACAAGTGAATTTATAAAAAGAAAACGAAATGTAATTTTGTTAAAAACTAAGTTGGACATTTTAAGGCGTCATGATAGTGGCGAAAAGGCATTTGTTATAGCTAATATAATGGGTCTTCCATCTACAACAATTAGATCAATTATAAAAAGTGGAGCAGATATCCGTGCAAGTGCAACAGTGGCTGCGTCTTCTTCCCTTCAAAACACCTCCAAAATAAGACCATTGATTGTAGAACAAATGGAAAATGCTCTTTTAATGTGGATAAAGGATTTGGGAAAAAAACATTCCTTTAACAACTTTAGTTATTCAAAGAAAAGCAAAAAATTTGTTCAATGAATTAAAATCGAATTCTGTACAAAATGATGATGTAGCTGATTTCAGTTTTACTGACCGTGGAGGATGGTTGGACAAATTTAAAAAATAGAGCTCAACTACACAGTATAAAAGTTGTCGGGGAATCTGCGAGTGCAGACAATGATGCAGCTCTTAGATTTCCTAAAAAGGTAAAGTAGATAATTGATGATGGGGGATATACCCCTCAGCAAGTCTTCAATATAGATGAAATAGGTCTCTTCTGGAAACGAATGCCATCTAGAACATTCGTATCTAAGGAGGAAAAAATAGCAAGCTGGCCAAAGGTTTCAAAGGAAAGGCTAACACTTTTACTTGGTGGTAATGCTGCAGGTGATTTTGAACTTAAACCGTTATTGATATATAGGTCTGAAACTTCAAGGGCTGTACTGCAACACAAATAATTTATCGCATAAAGCAATGCTACGAATGGACAATACTCCAGGCCATACTATAAATTTAGATAACATGGACGATAATAGTAAAGTCATATTTTTACCTCCAAACATAGCTTCGCTTATCAACCTATGAACCAAGGTGTTATTGCCGCATTCAAAAAATATTATTTAAGACGAAGTTTTAATAATCTTATTAAAGAAATAGACAAGCAATCTAATGAAAATAACGATGTTATACGGCAGTTTTGGAAGAACTATGATATTATGCAAGCAGTTGAAAATATAAAACATAGTTGGGGTGAAGTACCTGCGTCGACTATGCGAAATTCGTGGAAAAAAATATGGCCTGAATGTACAACTGATATTGAAACTGCTGAAAATGTTAGTAATATAAGCGATGAAATTATAAATTTGGTCCATACATTAGGATTTTCTGAAATAGATGAATCAGATGTAGCTGAAGTTTGAAATTTTGAAGAAGAACCACTAATTAACTCTGAACTGTTTGCGACCATAAATCTCTCAAATCGGCAACAAACTCAAGGGGAAAGAGAAAGTGAAAAACATCCCCAGATTCCATTAGCAAAACTCTCAGTGGCCTTTAGTTATATTGAACAAGCTATGCAGATTTTTGAAGAATTTGACGATGATGAAGAAAGAGTTGAGTCAACAAAAATGTCTATAACTATAGGCCTGAAGTCTTACAAGGAACTGTACGAACAAAAAAAGTTGACCATGCCTCAGAAGCGAATTGATTCATTTTTTAAACCTATTTCGTCAGACACGACATCCATAAGACAGAATCAGACATCACAGCAAACTATGTATTTGTAATTTTGATGATGACATTGAAATGATAATTTCTGAAATCTGTTCATCGAACTCTGATTCCAATAATTAATTTTTATATTCACTAATTAGTTAACTTATTATTGATTTTTTTTTAAGTTTTTTCTTTTAATTAATATATACCGAGTACAAAAAATATGTGATTGAATTATCTTTTTAGTTTTTAAGTAAGAATAGTATTTATATAATTTTTTTTTATTATTCATTAAACTTTTTGTGAACAGAGTATGAAATAAATTTTTATAAGAAATTAAAAATACATACATACATATATGTATGTAGTTATATACAATACAAATTTAATTATTTTGTTTTATTTTATAAAATATTATATATAAATAAATGCATCTGATAGCATGAGTTATATGAAATTCGATTTACGTCGCCTTTTTCCGGACGTAAATCGAGGGATTACTGTACTGTTTTTCTGATCGGCACCATCGAATACAACAATAATCTCCTTTTAATACAGTCGACACACCTCCAAAATAAGATTTGGAAAGAAGAGTAACAGATTTAAATTAGTGATATTATTACAGTAAGATTAGGGAATATGTGTGTATTCCTCAAGCAGACATATTCTTCATAATTTTTTTTTTAACATTTTTCAAGTTTTAACACACCTTTTTTAGAAACAAAACTATTAAATTACTAGCTTTACCCATCCGGTATTGCACGCAAATCTAAGTATATTGTATATTATATGGATGATAAATTCCCCTTTGTTCCAATCCTATCTGTTTTTGTGCTACCTATTTGTCTTATTATTATTTTTAGGAAACTAATATATTTGCTAGATAGAATGATATATTTCCCAGTAAGGTCACTATGTTTCATTCCAAAATTTTTTCATATTATTTATTAACATAAAGAAGAAAAAAATACAAAATTTCTCTGAACAAAATTATTGGATCAATACACTTCTTTTTTACAAATTTTCATTTGTCGGAGTTTAAAATTCACTTTGCTTAAATTAACCCCAAATCAATAGTTTTGATCAAAAATGGGTAACAAGCAAAATCCCAGCCTAAAATTGTTCTATATCTGCACAATCAAGACAAATCTCACGTTAAGTGTTTCAAGGGGTCTGAACTTCGAAACTGTACTGCATACATGGCAATGTAAGCCTTCAGTATAGCCAGAAAATTCGAAGTGATTCTGAAAATAATCTCAACACAGATCGCTGCGAAGATTATACAATAGTTTACAAACGATTTTTTCCATTACCAAAGGCACCGCATAAAGCAAAATATAATTGTAGTGTAGATTGACGAAAACCTCATATTTCATTAGTGAATCAAAAGAAGTGTTTAGCATACGCCAAGTGGTATTTAAGTAAACCAAATGATTTTAGAATATTCTCAGATCTTCAGCTTTCACTCTGAAGATCGCCAAACTGTGTGGAAAAAGTCAAATACTTAGTTAGAAAAACGAAACAATACTGCAACTGTGAAACATGGTCGTTAAGGAGTGATTGTATGGGCATATATTCCCGCTGCATTGGTGGATGAGCTGATGTTCATTGACAAAATTGTCAACAAAAGAAAATATTTAACTATACTTAAAGAAAACCTCAAAAGTGGAATTTCCCTTATGTACCTGTTAAAAATGTTACACTTAACTATAAGTTGGTCTCACTGACAAATTGATCAGCCAGCATTAATACGTCACTTTAGTTCAAACACACTTGTCTCACTAAACGACAAGTAATGAGTTATCGCGAAGATACTGAAAGAATGAGAGAGTTCCCCCTTTTTATTTTAAAGTTATGAACAAAAAAGTGATGCGTTTGTCCTACAGGCAACGAGAGACCTTCCAATCAGGAAGGTTAAAAACTTAATCAGTTTATTTAGACAATAAAAATAGGTATTAATTTGTCAAAAAGTTCTTTAATACCATTAAATCACCAATAAGGTTGAAACAGCTTACTGTGCCAATAATTTAGTTTACCACTGTATCTATTGAGATGTACGGTAATAAACAATTTTTAATTGTCAAATCATTGCTTACATCTTTTCCCACCTCTTAACCAATGTTTTATGTTATAAAAATTCTCATCTTTTGAGGTGATCCACTTTAAAGCTGATTTTATATTTCTTTAAAAGCAGTAGTTCGGCGACATGCAAAAAGATTTTGTATCCGTCGGAACAGCCAATAGTCAGATGGAGCAATGTTTGAAGAATACGGTGGATGCGATTTTACGTTTCTAACAGTTGTTCCGAAATTTGAGACCAAGCGTTTTCATGCAAAAGGAAAACAAAACAGAATTTAAAAGCTTTGAAAAAAGTATACATACGACCGCTGTGGTGAAGTAAAATTTTTGCATAAAGGGTGTCCAAAATTGAAGTATCATTTTAATATGGTTGTGTATACGCTTGAACAACGTTGGGAATCTCGGCCTGCGATCGACTTACGATGCCGATTTTGCCAAAAAAATCATCTTTTCAGATGAAGCTCATTTTGATCTTGGCGGGTACGTAAACAAGCAAAATTGTCGTATTTGGGGCACAGAAAACCCGCACGCATACATTGAAAAGCCGATACACCCAAGACGAGTCACTGTTTGGTGCGGATTTTGGTCCAGTGTCTTAATTGGGCCACTTTTCTTCGAAAATGAGCAAGGAGTGGCCGTTACAGCCAATGGCGACCGTTATCGGGCCATGTCGAACGAATTTTTGTTCACAAAAATTGAAGAGGAGGATATTAGCAACATTTGGTTTCAACAGGACGGCGCTACGTGTCACACTGCCGAAGCTACACTCGATGTTTTGCGCCCTGTTTTTGAAGATCGCATTATCAGCCGCAAAGCTGATGTCGTTTGGCCACCTCGGAGCTGCGATTTGATACCGTTGGACTATTATTTGTGGGGTACCGTCAAAGATAAGTGTTACGTCAACAAGCCAGAGACAATTGACGCTTTAAAAGACATGAAATTATTTTCCATTATTAACCGGAAGGTTTGTACTTTCAAATAAAAAAAAATTTGAGAAAATATTCAGTAGTTTTTTTTAAAACATTTTCAAAAAAAAAAAAAAAATTATTTGGCGGACCCTTTATATCTTGAAGTTTCCGTATTTTTCGTTGCTAAAACTCTTACACGTACTCAATAATATTTAGACTTAAGCTTTACAGCAGTCCAAATGAATTTTAAAGCAGCCCATCTTTAACAATTTGAGCTGAATGCTTCGAATCATTAGCTTGTTGAGAAATGCAACTTTGACCCAGGTTTAAAAAATCGATTGTTGGTTTCAAATTTTCTTCTAGAATGGACTTGTACTGATACTGATCCATATTACCTTCAATAAACACCAACTTCCCTACTCCAGAAGCAGCAACAGCACCTCGAATCATCACACAAACTCCCCCATGCTTAACATTAAAAACTAAGTTTTGAGGGTACAATGCTAACTTTTTTTTTTGCCATTTTTTGATGGGAGGCATCACTTTCAAATATATTATATTTGCTAAAACCTTAATTATAGTTCCTTCCAGAAAAACACTGTAGAATCTGTTGTTTAGCTGTATACAGTTTTCAAACAAATACAGATTCACATGCTTTTGGCTAACGTGAATAGATAACGCTGCTCTATTTTTTGCCGTCCTCCACATATACAAAATTCAATATTTAGTATGAATGAAAGGCGCATACCTACTTACCTATTTCACCCAGTTACCGGCTGATAATGTGTATTGTTTACGACTTTATTTGAACCTAATTTAGAAACAAGATATACAAAAATCAATATTTTCTTTGTATGAGAGGTACGAAGCTTACTTGTTCAATTCCGCCTACTTTTTGACTGAAAAGGTTTTCTATTCATTTATTGTACTTTACCACAAAATTTCTGATATCAATTGGAATTTCCTTGCGAGAAGAAAATATTTTATTAAAATACTAGAATAACCTATCCAGCGTTCCTGGGAGCCTTTGTATTGTACACCTATAAAATGTATTTCTCATAAGAAAAATTGCACACATTTTATACGGGAAAACACACCATCAGGTAAGAATACCTAAATAAATAGTTTTTGCCCGGTGTGCTATATGCAATACCCGCTTGTTGACTGAAGTGGAGGATAAATGAACCTTTAACTGTTACCGTTTTCCACATGTGCAAAATTCAATATTTAAAATGAATGGAAACTATCATACCCACTTATCCAATCTCGGCAAGTTATTGACGGATGATTTGTCCTGTCTAAGTAGTTGTTTAAACAAAATTTAGAAACTTTATTACCATTGCCAAATATACAAAAATTAATATTTACTATGTATTGGAGATGCTCCGTCCACTTATCCAATTCCGCCAACTTTAAGACTAATGATTTGTATTGACTGCCAAGTCATATAGACTAAATTTAGAAATTGCCACTTTAACCGTTTTCAAGATATACAAAAATCAATATTTACTTTGTATGAGAGGTACGACGCCTACTTGTCCAATTCCGGCTACTTTTTGACATATAATTTTTATTTACCATGAAGCCATTGATATCAAGTACTGAAACTTTATCTTTAATCGTTTTTAAGATATAATGAAATCAATATTTAGTTTATATGGGACGTACAACGCCCACTCGTCCAATTCTTCTCAGTTTTTGACTGATGATTTGTATTGACTATGAATTTAATCAGACCAAAATCTGAAACTTTTAGATATACAAAAATCAATATTTTACTTGTATGTGGGTTACCATGCCCACTTATCCGCATCCGCCCACTTGTTTACTGATGGTTTGGATTGACTACAAACCTATTTAGACAAAATTTAAAGACTTACTGTTACCGTTTTGAAGATGTGAAAAAATAAATATTTTTATGGGCATGGGACCTGTTTTTTTTTAAAAAGACAGTCGGTGAAAGTGTAACTTTCTAACGCATGTTTGGTTTGTAAGTCAGTTGAATGGTTCTCGAGTTATTCAATGTCGAACATAGGACAATTTATTTATATACATCTATACATACATAGATATTTACTAATACAGCCCAAATAACAAAAAAAAAACATTATCCTGTTATTTTTCAGCGACAAGAACTACTGCATGTTTCTCTTATGTTACCTTAGTCAAGGCATTTTATATGTTTTACTTGAATAATTTTTTTTTATTGAAACAAATATGTTTTTAGTTTGTATCAATAAAAATAGATTTATAAAAAAACAGTCATTATTTTTTTAAACGATTCAGATTCATAAAAAAACAAAAACTGTACGTAGACTTTTATCGGTTTTTATCGGCTACTGTATGTATACGGATTAAGAAATTATGTTTAGTTGGGAATAAAATGCAGCTTTAAAAAATTCGGTAGCAGTTGCCAGAGTTATTAAGTTATTATTATTTTAAGTAAAGCAACTTATTTCTATTCCGCTCACTTTTTGACTGATGATTTGATGATTTGATGATTTTTTGTTGACTTCGAAGTTGTTCAGACCGAATTCAGCAACTTATCAATATTTACTTTGTATGGGAGGTACCGTGCTCATATATTCGATTCCGTCCACTTTTTGACAGATGACTTGTACTGATTTTGATGATATTTGAACTAAATTTTATGACTCTTACTGTTAACATTTTGAAGATATAAATAAATAAATATTTGCTTTGTATGGACGTGGAACCACCCAGTGTGAATAATTTAATTTTATATAGCTGTAAAAATTTGAAAAAAAATCGGTTCAGCCTATAAGGTTATCGATTCTGTCTACAAGGAAACATACTTACATAGGGTACGTATGCACATTCATACATATGTACGTATACAAAAGGCTTATTAGAGGATCCAACTTCGCTTTTGCAAATTCTTGTTTGTCAAACTTCGCCTGATGGATTTGAAAAATTTGTGATATTTTATGTTAGCCATCAAGCTCTTGTAATAATATTTCTGTCAAGCACAGCGTTAATTTCGTTTGTGTTATTGTAAGCGAACAGTAAAGATGCCTTGGCTAGAGCGCAAGTTTTAAAAGATTTTATTGAAAATGTGCCAGAATTGTTGCAGATAATTGTGGTAAATTTTTAGTATTTAAAATTTGGTTTTTATTTTAATAATTATTTTATTGATCTCTTTTTTATTTTATTAATATTTATTTTATATAGTAATTGTATTCTTTTTACATAAATACATTATTTGTACAATTTTACAAAAACAATTTAATAACGAAAATTTTCTATGATAAATCATTCATAGATACATTTTCATTTATAAAATATGTTTTTGTTTTCGACGCAAATTACAGTCTACGCTAAAAGTACTGCTCTTTCTTTATTCAAAAACATTTTGTTTTCATGTACAGTGGCTCCAACCCAAATTTGGACACTATACCAAAATATTTTCGATCGCTTAAAATTCATACATTTTAATTATTTTTAAAAATATGTGGTTATTTTCTTATTTGTGTATATCTTCCACGTCCAAAAGGAAAAACCAACTCAGAAATTTAATAATTGTACGTAAAATTGAAGTTGAAAATGCTTTGAAAGTCAAACTGACTTGCACTAGCCAAACTCGGACAGTAACTTTTATGGGTTAAAACCTGCAACTCTGTAATTTCGCTGATATAATTTACATATTTAGAGGAAAACCCTTTAGTTCAGTTTTCGAAAATTAGACACAATAAACAGAGCTAATATCAAGAAGGTGGCTAGACAACGTGGACTAGTATTGAAGTAAGAAAGCTTATTATTGAGCATTAAAGAAAAGGTGTTCGCGAAATTACCAAAATTTTTGGCAGAAATCATTCAACTGTGCACGACATAATACGTTTCATACGTTTAAACGGTGCAGAATAGACCAAAACATGCCCACAACATAATATTTTCTGCGGCAGAAGAACGTATTTTTGTCAGAAAAATAAAAGCAAATCCCTTCCCAAGTGCTTTAAAACTTCGTGCTATTGCTGAAAATGACCTAGGTAAGAAAGCAAGCCTATCAACAATAAGAAACTTGCTTTACAGAGTTGGTCTTAATGGTAGAAGAGCTAGATAAAAACCTCTTATTAGTAAGCGCAATCAAGCCAAAGGACTTAAATTTGCAAAGAAACAAACAAAGGGGACAAAATCAGTAACTACGTTTGAATAACTTAAAACCGACAGTAAAGCATGGGGGTAGTTCAGTACTTGTCTGTGGCTCATTTCCTGCATCAGGTCCAGGATCCTTGCTTTTTTTGACTTTATTTAAACATTTTAAAAGAAAACTTGCCAAAAGGTGTGGATAAGTTTGCTCTGGATGACGGTTGGTAGTTTTACCAAGATAATGACCCAAACACAAGGCCCACAAAGTAAGATCCTGGTTGCTCGATAATGTGACACACGTCATATAAACACCACCTCAGAGACCCGACATAAATCCTACTGATAATTTGTGGAATTATCTCAATAAAAAAGTTCAGCGTCAGTCGGTTTCCATCAAATCTGAGCTAAGAAGGGTTTCATTAGAAAAATGGAAAAAATACCAGCTGGTTACTGCCAAAAATTTATCGAATCTATTTTTAAGAGACTCTAAATGGTTATAAAAAACAAGGTTCTGCACACAAAATATTAATTTTATAACAATAAGTAATATTCTCAGACATTTATGTAGCCGTCCGAGTTTCGCTTGTGTAACTTTTTCTAACAAATTAAAGTTTTTTTTTAGTTTATTTCTACTTACAACTACTGAATTTTAATTTTGTTTTCTATTATTATAATAAAAAAATGAAACAAAAGCTTTCCTTAACTATTTCTTATAAGTTGGATTTTTATCAACAAAATCAGTTTATTATAAGTAAGGTCCGAGTTTGGCTTGTAGCCACTGTATACAAAAACTGATGCTTATGCTATAAACACATTCAAGGCTATCGACCATTGGCCACATGACTGCTTTTAAATATTCTATTATGTATTAATATGTAAGTGAAACAAATTTGAACGTATTGCATCTTTACTTACACATACATGTTTATTTTTTCCAAAATTCATTAAAGTATTCCATTCATACATACACATCCACATATCGTTAAATTAATTAAGAAAGGACAAACTTAACTAAATCTGAAACTTAGGTTATAAGAAATAAGTTTTAAGCCAGTTTATATATTTAATTTATTTTTGTTTTTTATTTGAAACTGCATTGAATCTTGTGTTCGATTTCTTGCTCTACAACACCCTTTTCTGGATCACTTGATATTATTTCTGGAGTTTTTTCGTTTTCGAAATTATTTCAATACAGTCATTTTTGGTGTACGCAATGTTATCGATGTTTAAAAATTTCTCAAACTAGTTTAGTTAGTTTCTGAAATTATTTGAAAATTCAATAGAGTTGCTAATGACATCTCATTTTCTGGATCAAAATCGTTGAAAATTTGGTTTCGATGTATAAATCCGGCTTTTCAAAAACAGTTTTTCCAAGCTGTTTTTATGAAACTTATTGTGTCCAACACATTTATATTCATTGAAATCTCTGATACTGCAAATTGGCCGAACTCATTTTTGATACAACGTTATTTAAAATTAATACTACGTATTTTGAATTCAGCAGCCCATCTCTTATTGCGTTGTAATTTATTGTGGTAGAGATCACACATAATGTTTCTCATAACGAAATAGAGGATGGGGGTGCTGTGATAGTGTGGGAAACAATATCCTACTATGCCAGCTAAGAGTTGTAGTTGTGTCGTTAGATAGAGAATAAGCTGAAACACACATACCCACGTACATATGTATGCGTGTATATGTATGCATGTTTCAACTTATTCTCTTTTTCGCGATATTGCTTACACTAGCAATCTCTGAAACAGAACAAGAATAACTTTCTCTCTTGTGGGAAATATAATAATTCCCAATCTGATTTTTTGCTGGAAACTAAATGCAGGGTAGTGTAATACATATATATATATATATATATATATATATATATATATATATATATAAATATATATATAAACTTTATATATATATATATACATATCTACATATATATATATATATATATATTTATATATATATATATATATATATATACATATAAATATATATATATATATATATATATATATATATGTATATATGTATATATAAAGTATATATATATATATATATTTATATATATATACATATATATATTTATATATATATATATATATACTTTATATATATATACATATATACATATATATATATATATATATATATATATTTATATGTATATATATATATATATATATATATATATATATATATATATATATATATGTAAATTATATATATAAATATATAGGCTTTAGCTTTGGTGAGCCGCTGTAAGAAAATATTGTTACGAAAATAAAATATGGCTAACAAGAAGAGCTGTATCGTGTGAGTTAAGAGTATTGGTTTGTTTCACGGCTGTCTATGTGTATTTATTTTTGTGTTTGGTAGCATTGCCAACTCGACCATCTTTGGGTAACACGATCTTACATTTTCAAAATTAACGGACGAATAGAAGATTTGAGAGGGTTTAAGGCTCTCTCAGAGTTTTCTAAACTGTAGGCATTTACGCATATAAAGGCCGCTGCTTTGCCTACGTCAATCATTTATAGTTTGACAGTCATTGTGTAAAGTTTCAGTAGTCAATAAATAAAGTTCTGTTAAGGCGTAAAAAAGTGTTGAGTAAATTTGTGTATTAAGTGTAATTAAGTGCAAGATAAATAAGTTGGATACTGTAGAAATAAGTTACTGTATAACGTTAGTGTGGAAATAAATAGACTAAAATAAAACATTTTTAAATATGAATAATAGTGAAATAAAAGAAAAAATTTTATCTAACATATATAAAATTATTGAAAAGAGAGGGCGAAGCAGGGTATGGGAATGCTTTGGATATACGTATTAAAGACGAAAATGATATTGAACTAATTAATTTTGTTGTATGCAAACTGTGCAAAAATGTATACAATTATTATAAAAATGCTTTATCAAATTTAAATAAGTACAAGTGCTATGATGTATTAAAAAACGAAAAAGAAAATGAGTTGATTGAACCAACCCAAGAGTCTACAAAAGCCTGTATTGATGTTATGACCGAATGGGTGCTTAGAGACATTGGGCCATACTCTCTAGATAATGAACTAAAAGCATATTCAATGTTTATACTATCATGGGTAACAAATTTGGGTCTAGCCTTAATATAGAAACACTAGCACCACATCCAACAACAATACAAAGAAACGTTGAGAATAGTTATTCAATTCACTTCGAAAAATTAAAGTCAGAGATCTTATCTATACGAAAAATTGGTTATGCCCAGATATGTAATGTATGGAAAATTTTTGTAAAATATCCTACCACGCCGTAACGTCTAATTTTGCTATGGATGGTGAGCGTAAAACCAAGCTGCTAGGGATAAAAACTTTGAAAGGAATTTCTAATACAAGTGAGTAACCATTTGTTTATCTTGATAGAAATATAAATATTTTTACTATATTCCTTTATTAAATAGGCACCAATATAAAACATAAATGGGAGACTTTACTCAGTGAATTCACATGTTCCCTTAATCACTCTCTTCACAATACAACAGAAAAATGTATTAAGACATCGGAACAGATTGATGAAATCGTAACAACATCGTTCATCTGATTAAATCTGGCTTAAATTTCGATTTAACAACATCATTAAAATGTTTCACACCCACTGCCTATAAAATATAACTTTGCTGATATTCAAAATATATAAAGTGATAAAAGTCTAACTGAGAAATATAACGTTATAAATGAGTATCATTTAGATCGGGGGGTGAGAAACCTTCTTAATCAACGGGCTAATTTAAATTTTTAAATGTTTTGGAGCGCCTTGCATAAAGTAACACTTTCTAATAATTTACAAAATTTTATTTATAATAAACATTAATATAAAAAATTAAAAAGAAATAAAGATTTCACAAACAGATTTTAATGCAAAAAGGCAAGTATTTTTAGTGAGAAATTTGACACTGTTTTTCGATACAAGCTGATCGATATCAGCTGGAATTGATGAGATGGCTACACGTACGCAGCTTTCTTATCGTGCATCACTTAGTCTTGATCGGTGGTCGTTTTTTGAATTGTTCGCAGACATACGTACTTCCAAACAGAGACATCATTTGCTTTGCATTTTTCGTCAAAAGTGGAAATTTATCAGGGCTCACATATGATTTATAAAAGTTTTCGATGTTTACTGAAATACATTTTTTAAATCGGTATTATTCTGCATGTCAATCATGTGGAATCAATGTGGAATCAATGTGGAACTGTATCCACAACGATATTAAATGGTGAGGAAAACATTTTTAGTGGGATTGCTGTCTTCTCAGTTTTGAATGTTTGGAATCGTAATTGAAATTCGTTGATTAAAATGTTTATATATGGTGCGTATTTTTGAGAAGTGGTAACGTTTTCTTTTTCTAAATGTGGAAAGTGAGACACATTATTTTGCAAAAGATGCTGTTTCCACAATTTTAATTTGCACTCAAATCCCTGAATTTTATCATACAAGTTATGAATAAACAGTCCTTTGCCTTGAAGTTCAATATTAAGATCATTGAGATGCTGGGTCATGTCGGTAAGAAACCCAAAGTCGCATATCCATTCTTTATTACCAAAATGAGGGAAGTCATATCCCTTCATGTCCAAGAACAACTGTATTTCACTTTTTAAGTTGTATACTATTTTAAGCATTGCACCTCTACTAAGCCAACGTACTTCGGTATTAAAAACCACATCGCCATATTCAGTTTTTAAATCCTTTAGGAATTCTTTAAATTGGCGGTGATTTAACGCTCGCGGCTTAATAAAATAAATTAATTTAATTAATGGTAATGTGACATTTGGCATACTCAATCTTTTCGCACACAAATTTTCCTGGTGAATTACGCAGTGGTTAATGGATACTTCCCTTCCTGTGGCCTTCTTAATGTCTTGAAACAGCCTTCCTGATACTCCAACCTACATACTTGACATTGCTCGTGCTCCATCTGTCGATACACCCATAATCTTTTCTAATAAAATTGAAAAATTTTCCAACACAGACTTTAGTTCATTGTACAAGTCTTTGCCGGTTGTAGTTCCTTGCATAGGAATCAGTGAACACAATTCTTCGGTAATATTAAAATTGGAGTCAACACCACGTATAAATATAGCCAGCTGTGCTGTATCGCTAATATCTGAACTCTCATCAAGTGCCAAAGAACAGTATTCGAATTTTGCAATATGTTCACAAAGCGTTGTTGCTATGTTCTCAGACAAGTCTTCAATTCTCATTACTATGGAGAATCTTGATAAGCTAATGTTTGAAATAATTTTTTTTTGTTTAGGAAATGCTATTTCTGCGATAGCAGTCAGACATTCTTTTATCATCTCTCCATCCGTGAAGGGTTTCATTTTTTTTGCCAGTATTTGACTGACAACATAACTAGCCTTTACTGCGATATTTGATAAAACAGTTTAATTTTTAAAAAATCCTGTTGTCCGAAGTTTTTCTCCATTTGATTAAACTTATCTATCCGGAATTATCCTGTTAGGTTTTTGTGTTGTTGTTCATGTTTTCTATCGTAATGCCTTTTTATGTTATATTCCTTTAAAGTCGACACAGTTTCTGAGCATATTAAGCATACAGCTTTATTTTTGGCGAAAGTGAAAAAATAACCAAATTTCCACTTTTCTTGGAAATTTCTGTGCTCATCCGCAATCGTCCGTTTTTTGTTTTCTTTTCAGATATTTTATTATGGAAAAACAATTTTTAAGTTAACAAAATTTGGGGAAAAATTTAATTTTGAGTAAAGAAAACTCTAATATTACCTTTTCGACAATAAAATTTCACTAACTTTTTCAAGAAATACAAAAATTGTTAGTTAACAGCTTACCAGTCTGACTAATTGTGTGACAGAAGCAAACACAAATAACCACAGAGGCGGTGCGTTCGTATTTGATGTTTGAACAAAAGGGAAATCCTCCGTTTTCCATTAAAAAAAATATGTATGCACAAATTAGTGTCGCTAGCACTTCTTTTCAATTTCGCGTTATACAAGTCACAGTTTCACGATGAACTGCAACGAAATTCTATTTAAATCATGTTGTAGAAATACCGCGTTATGCGGGGTTTCCCGTAATTAATTTTATAATAATATAGTTGCAATTTAGACAATATGAGTTTTCTTGCATAAAATTTAACTTTGTATACATATGTAGAGAACATAAAAGAGTAAACATGTTCATGTACTTGATATTTGTTTTAGTTTCTTGTTCGTAATTTTTTTTACATTTTTTAATTCTATTTTTTAATACTAATATTTATTTATGCTGAGAGCTAAAAAGAGACAAATAAATAAAAATTCAAAAATTTTTTTAAACGGAAATGCAAATTTAAACAAGAATAATAAAAATTCTTGCAAAAAATCTTTTACCATCTAAGCCCTAAGCTGGGAAATATTGATGGAAGAAAGTAAATAAAATAAACTAAATTTTAAAAATGCTTGGCGAGCCGCAATGACATGTTAAACGGGCCGCAAGTGGCCCGCGTGCCGCGTGTTGCTCATCCCTGAGATTAGATCAATTAATAGCAGTTCTTAAACCTTTCATAGATACCTCAAAATAACTTCAAGGCAGTTCCTATCCAACAATTCATTTAGTTCATCCATATGTACGTAACTTAAAAGTCATATGTAATACTCCAATAATGATGAACCTAGTTTTAAATCAGAATAAAAAAAATACACGACGCTTTAATTTCGGTAGTGGACAGCAATATCACAATTTATCATAAATTAGCAATATTTTTATTTCCGCCAGCTAATCAACTTACTCAATTTAGTTAAGAAGAACAAACAGATGTAATAACCAAGTGTTGCTGCCTTATTTAACTGACATTACTATTTCTAATTCAAACACTGAAACAACCTTATCAAAAATATATACAATAGGAAAAATGAATTTCCAATGTTATACAAGCTAGCTGCAGAATGTTCGCAATACCGGCATCTAGCGCCCCTTCGGAGAGGATATTTCCAATTGCCCGCGCACTAATAACAGATAAACGATCAAAACTCGGACCTAATGGAAAATCATTTAGTGAAATTTTATTCGTTAACATAAATTCAAAAAACTAGTTGTTTGTTAAAATTCAAAATACCGTACATACATAACTAATAAAAAAAATTTTTTTACGTACATATATAGATACATACATATGTGTTCATTTTAATTTAATTATTATTTTTATTTATAGTTTTGATTATATAATACCTAGTGTACATAAGTTTAAAAGACTGAATTATTTTTGTTACCTCAAAAATTGTTAATTTTACCTGAATTAATACAAAAGATTAGTTGGTACAATTTTTATTTGAATTTTTATTTGCATCGTACAATAAGTTATTCATTGTATTCAATCGTTTGGTATTTGCTTGCGCGAAATATAGGAAAACAAATATGTTACTCTCATTCTCCCTTCATCCACTCACACCCGAACTGTTACAAATTATAACATTATCAACTTATAACCGAAACATTTAACCACTTATCAATACGCACTCACTTCAATAAGCACACAAAAACAGTTGTAACTGTTTATTTATTTTCCATGATTTATTTGAAGATTTGAGGGTATAGCATCAAATAAATCAATTTTTTTTTTGTTAAAATATAGTTGGAAATTAAACATAATTTGCGTAAAATGCATACATACATATTTTAGTCATTATTATAATTTGTTTAAAAATAAACCAAATATCTAAAAAAATAATCGTGGTGGTTTATAGTGTCCGTACTACGTACTACCGCGTGACCGCCATGTAGAGTTTTATGATATGCTTTTATAATTTCTTTCTGTTTACCTTTTTCCAGTATCCTTTCTTGTTGTTTACACAATATAATTTCTCTAAGTTTCTGCCTACATTTATCTCTATTAATTTTTTAATTTTTCTTCATGTACATATTTAAATATGATATTATCCTTCGCTAGCATTACTGTAAATATTTGGTTATCCCGTAAGACCTTAGTTAACTTCTGCAAGACTGAACCTAAATTCGAGTATGCATTTTCATTACCAGACACTATTACGCGATATCCCCAAGTTACAATTTTTGTCATGCTTTTATCTATAACAAAATTTAATCTTGGGTAGCCTTTAATTTGTGAAAACGAAATGCTATTCCATATATAGAGTGATTAGTCTCTGTGTATGACTTTTTCTTTGCTTATTGTTCTCATCTTCGTTCTTAAAATTTTAATTCAATTTTGCTGTCATTTGTTTAGTAATTACTTTTATCGATTTTGGCATCATTTCTTTAAGTCTTTGGAATATATTTTGATTCTTGATAATGCATCGGCATAAGTGTTTATTTTTCTTTGTCTGTATATGATCTCGAAATCGTAATCCATGAGACCTAATCTAATTCTAGTTAATCTTGATGAAGGGTTTTTATGGGTGTACAATGATACTAGTTGTCTGTGATCAGTCACTATGAGTGATCCACCAATGAATACCTAGGAGTTCTTTCTCTATTACGGACTTGTTAATTTCATGTTTAATAAAGGGACGGTTTGCATATGAGATTGGTAAATAACTGGATTTGTAACTATGAATTTTAACATTTCAAAAACCTTTTGGCACTTCTCTGACCATATAAATTTTTGGTTTTTCTTTAGTAATTCATTGAGAGGTTTAGCTATTTGCACAAAATTTTTAACAAAACGTCCATAGTAATTACAAAAAACTACAAATCTCCTTGAATCGTCTGGATTCTTTGGAATGGGATAAGTTTCAAGTGCTTTGCTTTTATTTGAATCTGTCATTATTCTTTCGTCTGTAATAAGATGTCCTAATTTAAGTTGTGGCTTTTTAACTTTTGAAATACTTTTATTCAATTATCATTATGATGTTGTAAAGAACAGCCAAAAACAATTATATCATCTACATATATAAAAGCATTTGAGTCTCAACCAGTTAATGCTATTGTCAACATTTGTAGATGATATTTTCAGACCAAATGATAATGTTTTAAATTGATAGTGTACATTGTTTGTAGAAAATTCTGTAAGAGGTCTGCATGTGGGTTCTAATTAAATTTGGTGGAAAGAGCTTTTTATGTCCAACGTTGAAAAATATTTTGCTCTTCCTATCTTTGTCATTGACTAATTTTTTATTTAATTGACGATAATCGACAACTTGTCTCCACTTCTCATCGTTGTCACTTTTCTTTGTAATATTTTTATTTCCTCTTTAGTAACAGGAGCCTGCGTCTTGGTCTTCCTCAAGTGTTTTAAATACTCCTGAATAGGGATTTTCTTCTTGCTTGGACAGTATTTCGGGGTTCCTGGGGTTGGGGCTATCGGCTTAGGTACGTACTCCTTCAGAAGGATCTGGCAGGATCGCCATCTAATGAAATGGTTATTTTTCCTATTAGGATCTAAATAAAATGTGTGGTTTGGTGGATTAGAGTGTGATCTGTAGACCCTGTAGAATTCTTATTTATCTGAAAAGAATTGTAGACGGCTTTATCTTATGGCAAATTCGATTCTTGAAGTTAATGGGAAAATAAATAGAATGAAGTCTGAATTGTTTCTTATTTTAAGTTATAAAATTTGAGGTTTATATACAGTAAACTCTCGATACTGTGAACTAATTAATGTCGGGGTAGTTCATATTTTCGAATTTGTTCACATTTTCGATTATGATATTTTTATATATATATTACTAAGTTATTCTTTCTAAGAATCATTTCTGCAATGAATGAAAATGCAATGATTACTAAAAAAAACTTTTTGTAATTTATTTGGAATACAAAAAGTTTTTAAAAATTCATTTTATAAAGAGTATATATGTAGTATGTACATAAAAAACAAACAAAATATTACGACAAAAAAATAAATAAAATTTACAATGAAAAAAGAGCTACATACATATATAATTAAATATGGAAATAATCGGTTATTATTTTATGTTTCTTTAAGTGTGATTTTTTTCATCGATTCAAGCAAATCCCTCTTTTTTGCAATAATTGTTGCCAGAAGACTGTTCCTATAATTAAGTTTGATGATTCTAACTGCATTTTGATCCATTGGCTGGATCAGAGCCGTTACATTTATAGGCATGAACATAGCTTCTATGGATGGTTCCATAGATTTATTTAAGGTCGGATTCTGGTGGATGGGATGTGGCATTATCTATTAGGAGTAAAACTTTTACTGGTAATCCTTTCTTCGTTTCTGTCACCTTAATAAAAAACAGTTGTGAAACCATTCTTAAAAAATGGAAGAAGTCATCCAAGCTGACTTTGAATTTCTGTAGTTTACGGGACAGATAAAAGTTTTAAAACTGCGAGGATTTTTCGATTTTCCTATTACTAAAAGTTTTATTTTATGAGATCCTGACGCATTTGCACAGCATAAAAATGTTATCCTTTGCTTTTCCATTTTTGCACCTGGAGCGCTTTTCTCCAATGACGTTACATATGTCTTTTGTGGGAGAAGTTTCCAATATAGACCAGACTTATCGGCATTAAACAACTGATCATTGGATAAACCCAATCTTCTATCTTTGCTTTCAATTTAATTTTAAAAGGATTTACGAACTGAGATTGCGCAGAAAGTTTTTCACCGCTTATCTGAAGGAGCCGAATTCCGCATCTCTTTTTAAATTTTTGTAGCCACCCATCGCTAGCATTGAAGTCATTTCCGTTTTCACTTATGTTTTTGTGAATTTGTTTGGCTTTCTCTTTCAATATCAACCCACTTACAGGGAGGTTTATATTCCGCATGCAAATAAACCACTTATAGAGCGATTTTTCCATTTTTGGAAGCTCTGAAGATCGTATTGTTTTGCGTTTTCCGGGTCTATAAAACGTATTGTTCACACATTTTAAAATATGGTCTTGTTTATTTTTTATTGAACATATTGTTGATTTTGCAACTTTATATATATTACTGAACACTGTAATACTCGATCCTTTTTTTAAATATTCCAAAATTTCGCATTTTTCATTTAAGGATGAAAACTTTCGACTGTTTTCAGACATTACTAATTTTAAAAATAAATTCACGAACCTACCGCAACAAGTTACATAAAGCGACTAGCATTAAATACCTTTAAAATAATGGGGTATTATGGTATTTATTAATTCGTTTCGTAATTAATTACTTATTCTATGTATTCATATTACACTGCTACTTTTTAAAGTCATTTTCTAATTATACTCTAACTTATGTTTATACTTATTCTATTTATTTAGGTTTATATTTTTATTTGTATACAACAGTGTTGCCAACTCAAAGTTATGAACCTCTAAAAATACACACGACATATAGCTTTTGAGATATACAGAGAGATACTAGAAAAATTTTAAGAAAATCGGTTCAGCCATTTAGCTATTTGTAAAGTCCAAACATACATACATACATACATACAAACACACATTCATTTTTATGTATAACATTTCAAATTCAGTTATTTTTTGTATTGAAGAACTTTCATTTTATATTCAAAACCTAAATTTTTCTTACTCAAAAATGTTTTCACACAGAAAGATCATAACAAGTATTACCTATAAATTCCATTATTTAAATTTTTACAATAGTTGGCTTGGCCCACTTTAAAAATAAACGGTTCATGTGTATTAATTTTAAATTTAATAAAAATAATATAATAACAAAAATTTCAGTCTAATAATAAATTTTGGCCTAAAAACAAAAATCGAAAGAAGCTTCTTAATTAAATTAAAAACCTACAAAAGCGTAGCTACTACGATCGTAACGCAGCATACACACAATCGAAGAAAATTTTAGATTAAACTTAACGCACAAGGTGAATAGGGACGATAACATTGGAATATACTTGAAAGTTGTACTATGTACATATATATGTATGTATTTGTGTTCTCTTTGTTTCTATGACAGTTTCTTCTGGGCAAGTATTTTTGTATATTTTGGCAAATTTCACATTGGATTTATCTTCCTTATGGAGCTTAATCACTACGTTCTATTATAATAATTGTTTATAACTGCTGTAAAATTATATTCTAGTATCAACCAATTTTGAGGACATTTAACCCTTCGTATTATAAATTCAGAAAATGTTATATAATTGAAATAGGTTACGTTAAAACTGCACACATAGGCCATAAAGCCCATTTTGATACCCAAATTTCTCCTACAGCAAAAACCGACTAGTTATTTAGCTAGTGCGCTTTTTTTGTGAATTTGCCGATTCGTTCTACAGCTATTTCCTGTAGGGCTTCAATGCTAAATATATGGTTACCGAATACATTAGTTCTTAGTCTATCTAACACTGAGCTACGGCGAGTGGAGTTCCCAAGGTCCAATCTAAGAGGATGTTTCCCAACAAGAAAATGTCCACTTAGTATTCTTACCACTTCAGATATCCTATCGAGCTGCCGTAGTACACTATCCATCTAGCTCTTCCGCTACGGAAGGAAGATAAGATCTAAAAAAATATTATAGTGAAAGAATGGTTAAAAACTCCCAGCTCTGTGAGGCAAGACTTGGTGGATCGAAGCATTTACAACTTCAAGAAGGTATAACAAATAGATTTTCCCACATTAAGTAATAATTGCCAACACTTTTTTCAATTTTTCTGTTAAAAACCAAATATATTACTGCGTACTAACTTTTGTAATTTTAATTTATGGAAATTTATTGTTTTTCTTGCACAAATTAAACAAATTCAAGAATATTTTTCATTGGTATTGTCAACTGCCTTAACCTCTATATAACTAAACAAATATTTGTTTGTTTAAATAAATCTATAGACTTTTTTAAAAGAAATATATATGTAGATTGAACTGGTGTATACTTATTTTAGTGATTCACTGTAGCATTTAATGATTTAATAGCAGTGACCATTGTTGTCATATTTTATTTTTAAAAATCTTTAAATTTCGAAAAAAGAATTTTTTAACCTTAATTTTTTTTTAATCCTGCAAAAATCACCAGTGGCTTAATAACTAAGCATACTTCCTTCAATAATTCATAAATAAAACATTTCTTAACTTGAAGTAATTGTAAAAATTGTATAAAATGTATTTGTATGACAAATACACACATATTTCTTACTTAAATGAAATATATATCCAAATTCGCAAATAAAACATAAAATGATTAATATTCGGCTAAGTTATTAGCTCTTAAAGGTATGAAGGTACGGAAAATCGATTTTTACGCGTAATTCAAGATTTTCGAGGTGCTTTGAAAATTTCATAAAACATATTATTGTTGTATAGGGTGGCTCATTTAAAAGTTTAAATTTAGAAATGCAATAAAACAAAAACGTTTCGAAATTTTGCTAAATTAATCTTTTTGTTGTGAAGTACAATTGTTCCGGTTAAAAGTTATATATTATTTCATTCATATGAAATGCCGACCACACAGTACCCCATTCGATTGGACCAATTTTCGAGAACTTTTCCGAGTGTATGGCATTCAAATGTTTAGTTATCTTACGTTTGTCGGTATAACACTTGCTTTTAATGGCGCCCGACAAAAAATAGTCCAACGGTGTCAAATCGTAGCTTCTTGGCGGTCCACTGACTTAACCATTTTGGCTAATTAAACGATCATCAAAGGTTTGAGGCGATTGTAGCATGAGATGTGTGGCAAGTTGCAACATTCTGTTGAAAGCAAACATCGTTCACATCAACACCATAAAGAGCGTGCACAAAAAAATTGGTTATCATAGTGCGATTGATGTCTCCATTGACAGTAATGGTCGCGCCGTCCTCATTTTCAAAGAAATATGGGCCAATGATGGCTCCGCTCCACAAGCCGCACCAAACAGTCACTCGTAATAGGTGAATTGGCTTTTTTAAGACCAAAGGCTTTCCAAGCCACAAATACGCAATTTTGCCTATTAACGTACCCACCAAGATAAAAATGAGCTTCATCAGAAAGGATGATTTTAAATGATGATAAATATCCAATATATCCAAACTTTGCTCAAGCGTAATTCAATTCATTTCGTTCAATTAAGATAATATACTGAATTTTGTGACAGAATAGAAAGACATAATTACTACCTGATTCGAAATACCGCTGTTCAAATTTTAACCGATAGTTAGACCACCCGATGCATACTCGATAGCGCCTATCAGAAAAATAGTAAGCCTTCCTGATATTTTTTATTTATAGCTCTGTGTTATTAATAAAATAAACTCCTGAAGAATTCGAAATTACGTTTTTATTATAGACAAATAAATAAATTTCTATAAGCTACATAAAGTTAAAAAAAACTTTTCTGCGTCTCAAAAGTCTTGCAAATTAAGATATATTGTACAACATGACAACACTGGTTGTGACACTATCCCCTAATTCACATTGTGATTTTTACGACGTCGTTTTTTTGCAATTCCTTTTTGAAGTAACTTCCAAAAATTCTTTGCATTCATATGATTAAATTACGATATTTCTGCCTAAAAAACTATGCAGTGGACTTAAAGCTTGTAGGTGATATTTACATATAATATTAGACTTGGGTAGTTCGCGAACGACCTAGTACAATTGAACTACTCACACAAGTGAGCTAAGAGAGTTGGTCATTACAATGAGTCTCTTTAGCTCCGTAGTTCGTTCGGTCGTTTGTTCTCTCATTTTCCTTTTTCGTATAGATTCTTTTTCGTTCATGAATCTTTTTTCATGTTATATGAAATGAACATACGTTGGTAGTGCCACCATGAAAATAACATGTACAATCAGTGTTGCCAGACAATGAGTTCCATTGGCTTTGTAGTTCATGTTTCTTTTCGTTTGTTTTTTCTTCGGTCATATTGAAATGTTTGGCACTAAATATGAAAAATAAATAATTTGCAAATAATATATGTATATAAGCAGTGTTGCCACAATCTTAATATGCAAATTAAGCAAAAGAAATAATAAAATAATAATTAAGCAAAAGGAATATACATATTATGTTAAAAAAATATATTATCAATTTTTTCTTTTTATAAATAAATAAACAATTGAAAACTCGTATGAAAAAGTTATAAAACGAACATAATTTTTCTTTCAAAAGAATATAAAAAATGGAAAAACGAATTCGTACAGAGAATAGTTTCACATTAATTTTGAGCCTCACTTAAAGAGATAATTAATTCAATGGCATTTATGTAAAAATCAGTTAAAACCCCGGCAATAAAATAATAAAAACTGTCTAAAATACTAGTGTACATTTGCAACAAATAAACAAATTTTAAAATGTACCTGCAATAACATGTTATTGCAAATTCTTAATTATTAAAATTAAAAAAAATAAGCTTAAAAATAACCGGAATAAAATGTTATTTGAAAAATTATCTGCAAAAAATACTATTATATACATATGCAGTGTATGTGTGCAATTTTGAAAAATCAATGACTAGTCAAAGTAGGTTGTGGCAACGGTTGCGGCCATGGTGAAATTATATACATAAGATGAAGTTGTTTGTCCGGCTGATTGCTTTTTTGCGTTCAAATGCCGTCGAAAGTTTTCCTTGTGCAGCAGAAACTTATTAAAAAGAATAATCCAAGGATATCGTTAAATTATATCTTATTGCAAAAAACATGCTGCAAAACGCATTAAAAATAATATATGTATTTATAATTATGTCTAAATATTCAATGTTTATAATTGAAAAACGTCCACAAAGCGAAATATTTGAAAATTTAAATTTTCAACAAAATAATAATAATTTATGTGAAATCAACTGAGTACTGAGCTACTGAACTAAGTGAACGACCTAGTTCATTTAAATGAGCTGAACTAAAAAGAGCGATCACTGAAAAGAGCTAAAGAACCCAAGTCTATATTGTATGTATTTATGTATATTAACATATGATGAATGGTAAATGGGTAATGGTATTTTTTAATTGCAGAATCTATTTTTCACCTCAAATAATCAATCTCGAAATCAGGTATGTACAGTTAGTGTCATTAATATTCGGTTTTATTAAAGAGATATGTTTAACTGATTCGTCTTAAGCTAAATGTATATCTTTTTCAACATTTTTTTCTTTTCATTAATAGTTTATTTAGACACTTGAAAGTTCACATTTGTATTTAAAAAAAGAGAATAACAATATAACAAAAAAAAACTAAATTAATTCGGGTAGCATAAAATATTGCGCGTCAATAATATTCGGTTTTCTTTGAAAAGTAACAAATAATACATTAGAAAAATGGTTTTATATAAAATTCAGTATTTTGTTGGATAACCCTTTTGTTTTATAACTTCACTTAGACGGTATGACATGTTTTTTACTATTTGAGCTGTATAAGCTGCAGGAATACGATCCCATTCTTCTTGAAGCCGCAATTTCAAGTCTTCAATGGATGTTATTTTGTAGTTGCGGATTCGCCGGTCTAGCTCATCCCATAAATTCTCAATCGGAATGAGGTCTGGGGATTGTGCAGGTGGATGGAGAACTTTAGGGCAGTTATAGAGCAACCATTCTTGAATTAAACGCGACTTGTGCTTTGGGTCGTTATCTTGGTAGAATTTAAAAGAATCTAAAACGCCCAGCTTATTTGCACTTTCTTTCAAATTTTGACGGAGGATATTCAAATATGATTCCTTATTCATAATTCCACTGATAAAAACTACTTTTCCCGTCCCTTTAGCTCCCATACAACTCCACACCATAACATGTCCATTTCCATGTTTTACGGTTGGTTTTAAATATTGTGGTTGTAGCTTCTCATTTGGCTTCCGCCACACCATTACACGCCCATCGGATCCAAATACGTTATACTTGCTTTCGTCCGCAAATATAACGTCATCCCACCAAGTTTCAGGCTTCTTAATGTAGTCCCTGGCAAAACTCAAACGAGCTTTTTGGTTGCGTAAATTAATCAATGGCTTACGACGTGCTACTCGGCCATGAAAACCTTTTTTTCTTATGGTTCTTCGTATAGTAGATGCAGATATTTTCTTTTTAAACTCATTGAGCACCTCTGTGACTAATTTGGGAGCACTTAAGCGTGGGTTAGATTTTATTTTTCGCACAATTGAACTTCCTTCCAGCTCGGTCAATTTTTTTGGCTGACCTGTCTGCTTTATGAAGTGTATTCTTCCCAACTGTATTTGGTTTCATATTCAGAATTTCAGCAATCTCTTTGTACTTTTTATCTTTTTCATAATGGAAAATAACAAGTTTTCGCTGTTCTAAAGGAGTGCAGTGAAGTAGAATTTTGGACAGACAAGAAAGGAGGTGTTATGCACTTTTATTAAAACGTATCTCTATATTGCTGGAAAAGTAGCTGAATAACATGTTTTTTTGCAAATAGCATATAAATAGGGGAAAAACCGAATATTAATGGCGCTCAGTAAACAGGTTTAACAAACTTTGATCGATTTATCACGGTTGCAGGGTTACCATAGAGCCATTTTTTCCATATATTTGAATACTCATACTGACAACATTTATTTTTTGCTATTCTTCTGATTACCTATCCATTTCGCTAATGCCAGGGTGTTATTATCGATAAACTTAAAAACCGAATATTAATGACACTAACTGTAAATGAAAATCAATACAAATGTATGGAAAATCGTGCTTCTACTTGCGTTTCTCCGGTCTCAATTAGCGGCGAAAACTGAAGTATTGGTGTATTTTATTTATTTTGTATATAAAACAGTTTTAATTAAAACATACATAACATAATTTTTAAGATTAAAGAATTTATTTTTACTAAATTTGATAAATAATCAATAAATAATATGTGGTTATTTTGTTTGTTTTTAGAGATATATTGGGCAAATTAGCAGCAATATGTTAATTTGTCAATATACATGTTTTTTAACGATTCAAAAAGTAGTTGAAATTAATTTTAACTAATTTTTAATACATAAATTCATTTCTAGGGAAATAAAACCGTATAACATAAATTTTGAAGGCGTTTCTTACTCTGTTCATCGAAAACTTTATCCCTTTATAGTGACAATATTGCAGTATTAAGTAACATTTTAAATTATTTTTTATATACATAGTTACATACGTATACATAAGTGCTATTCTGTTATTTTTTATTGGATTGTCAATTTCATGCAATATTGCATAAAAGTGTCTTTTTCAAAAACTTTTGTAAAAGGGTGAGAAATATATAATGTTATACATAATTTAACAATAATTTTATAGATAAATGAATTTTGATTGTTATCATTAAAATAATAAATTTTATCTATGTATGTGTTCGTAAAAATCAGTAATATAACATAAACATATTTAGTAATTAAACAATGTTAAATAAATAATATGTAAGTATGTTGTGTAAAGCTTGTTGGAACCCATATTGACATTCGATATTTTTGTACACATGTATATATCGGGCCATAACCGCCAAAAAGACGTAAGCGCCATGACTATTGATTTTCGTTTACTGATAAAAATCGATAGTGTTC